>LQNS02278187.1:8328946-8381187 GCA_001587735.2 Parhyale hawaiensis
AGCCTAGCCCGTTGAAGCTCAAGAGTCTCTTATGGCTGTCAGCCAGTTGTCCTATGCACCAATCGCATATCAGTAAAGAGTCTCTTATGGCTGCAGCCAGTCGAGTAAGCACCAATCGCATATCAGTAACTTTAATCGTCTGCTGCTCCCCCGTGAAACTCAGTGCTCCCCCGTCTTTTCTACCAATGAGCATCTCACAGCTATAAGAGATCTGGCTGACTCGCTGGCAAGTCTGTAACTGGGCCACAAGGCTCCCTCCTTCTCTATTGAAACTCCTTGTATTTTACTTAAGATTTTACTTCTGCCTGTCTATATGGAAGACCTAAGGATGCCAGCACGATAAAGGATCAATGAAGAAAAGAAGAAAATTAAGAAGGCAATAAGAGAAGAGGAGATTCCGCATCGGCCTAGAGGAATTAGGCAAACGTATAGGTTATTGCGTGAATTCTTCACTCACGGGTCCACTAGTTTACATATACTGTACATCCGGAATTTATTCTGACCGCAGGACAAAGCGTTAAAATGACGAGCAGGTGTTCGATACACCGTTACTCTGTCGGCTAACAAAAAACGAGTAGGTCAGTGTCCCACACTGCATTTTAAACTGTTTTTTTCCACTGGCAAGTCATAACAAGGCTAAGAAGCCCGTTATTCCATTTTTTTTGTTTTTTGTTCCTATTTTTGTCTAAACCTTTGTCCCGAAATATGGGATCTTTGAGGTACCAGTCACTGCGTTTTGCTGTTCAAGAAACATTTCGAATATTCTTCAACTTATAGTAAACAAAGCATAACCTCAATTTTAAAGTACTAAAGGTATTCACTTAATTAGCTTCCGAAGTGGGGTAAAAAGTATATATTTTTTTCTTTGTTGATGATATACAGTGTATAGGCTCCCTTCTATGGACAGCGCGTTTGTTTGTAGATAAGAAACAAGAGTATAGAACTATTTACTCTGAAGTAGTCTGGAAGTAAATTTATAATAACTGCCCTAACAGAATTTTTGGAATCCCCTGAAGTACTTCAACGGTTTTAGCTTCGGGGACGGCTAGTAATGGTCCTGGAGTATTTCTTGGTTTTATGTTTATTTTTGGCCCTGAAAGTTTCCTCCCGGTGGCCTCTCCTGTTCGTTACAAGCTCTACGGAACTTGAAATATCATACTAATGATATATTTTGAGATAAAGGGGCAAGTTCAGACAGCTGGTTTCATAAAAAATGTACGTTTTTGGTGAAAAGAACTAGGCCAGTTTGCAATATCTTTGTCTAATGTTGGTCGAAACGCCCTGAGTTGGGAGTTACCAAGACAGGCCGGAGGGAAACTGAAAACAAAACGTTGCGGCCATATATAGGGTCGTGCCCAGCACTGATCTACAGTTCTAGACTATTTATTACGTTCCCGATGCACGGTTTTTGTTTTTCTGATTTATTTTGCTTGTATTGCTTAACAGAGAGTGCCGCATTCTGTAAGGAAACACGCTTTCTTTCCGAAGCTAAGCTATATATAGAGCTGTGAGAGGTATGTAATCCAAAGAAAAAAAACAGCTTCAGTATATAGACAAGATAGTTAACGATTATAGCTCCTTTTTAGAAGGTTACTTCAAGTATAAATACTCTTTTAAGTAAATGAGCAAATGAGAAGAAAGAAAATAAATGTATATTTACTGCTACTTAATTTTGGTTTTCCACTTTTGAAGTTTAAAAGTTATGAAACGATACAACTATACGCTTTATAGCTTACCTTGACATGTTTTATGTATGTATATAGTGGCTTCGGTTCGAGCTAGTTGCATGTTTCACATATTTTCTACGTAAGAATTTTTCTTACCTGAAATTATTAGGGCACACAAACTTCTTTGTCTTCTAACTTTGTCTCTGATTTACTTATATATAAAAAATTCACTTATGGAAGTATTTATAAGGTTCTTGAATTAGAGCTATGCTCTTCAATTTATGGTGTCGTAGGAGCTTCATTCCAAATATGATAACGTGAGACTTTGATGTTAAAATTTTGTTCCACTAACGGCACTTCCCCTTTCACTACTTCAAAATTTGGATAATGAAAATTCGCTAAAAAATTACCGTAACAAAATTATTGACCACCTAACAGCTAAAAGGTTTTACATTCTGGGGCGGCCAAGTATGCTGCTAGAGTTGGCATTAAAAATTACTCGGGAAACGAACTGGCATCGAGCACTTGCCGGTCATACTCGGGATCTTGGAAAATGATATCAATTTTCAGTGCCCTCCTTATTAGTTACGATTACATACTCATTTTCGTACATAGCTTATGTTTGCAACTTGGGCATTTGATGTTTCTTCGGTTTGAGGGCTAGAGAATTAAACCAAAATATCTACGAAGTCCTATTTAAAAGAGTAGCTTAATTTTTATATTCAAAATGCGTGCAGGAAGCATTAAAGAAGCCACATTATGGTAAATGTTGAGTTATTCTGGGACGTAAGCTTCATTTTGATTTCCCTAAAACAATGCTAAACATAGCAACTTCATTTAATGAAACTGCGCAAAATTTCACTGCCTTAACAAACACTCATCAGTGGAAAAGTCCTAACGGCTTCCTTCTGCGTTTCAAAGAATAAGTGCATGTGCCCGCTCGATCACCTGGCCGTAACCAGAGCCCGACATAACCCCCGTCCGGGCAGCATGTAATTACTTCGAAGTGGCGCTCCTTTATCTGAAAATTTGACCTCCGTTTCGGTCTGTCACCACGTCCTCAGCCCAGAGCTGTAACTTTTCGTTTTTTGTCTGACATCGATCATGGTCATGTGTCACTCACTCCTTGAGAGATCGTTTGTTTTCTGGAGAGGTAAAGAACTGTGCCTTCCAGACATTAATTTTAAGCACTTGTGTCATGGAAAACAGCACATGAAGCCTATGATTTACCTGTGTTGAGGCCTGGACACCAAAAAGGCTTAACATCTCGTTACAAAATGCTGGACTGCTTTGTAGGACCTTTCGAACCTATTAGATACAGTGATTTATACCTATGAAACTTGATCATCTTTCGTGGGGGCTATGTAATATTTTTCATTTACGAGTAGCTAAAGCACTTGAGCTTTGGCGTCACTACCTGGCGGTACATAGGCTGCTATCCGTAATTGGTAAAGGGACTAAGATTGCTCTAGGACTTGGAGATTGCTCCAATGTTTCATGTAAAGTGGAGTACAGCTGTATTTCGAGAGCAACAACGTTCATAGAGTGATTTTACCTCACATCTTGGGCATTCTTAAAGGTTATTAGATTAGATAGCCGATGGTAGACAGATCAACAAGTCCATTTCTAGCGATCCGCCGGGACTTACGCCTCCGCTCTCTATGAGGTATATTGTCATTATGTCAGATTTATTTAGACGCCTGAGAGAAGAGAAAACAAACCTCCGCCAAAGAAACGATCTGTCAAGCACGATTTATTGTTGCAGATCAGTTAAGTGGAAACATTAAGTTAGCTTGGGACTCCAGGAGGAAGTGGGCCTAGGTGGGGCTGGTGTCATGATTATATTTAAACGCGTTTACTATCCTCGCCTTGACTGACTTCGATACATATCTCTTTATTACGTAGGTTAAGCAATAATTTCTTGGAAGAATAACACTAGGTACAATGTGACTAAGATGTGGATACGGACGAGTCAGTCTAAAAATTCTTTCTCACAGCGTATCAATACACAATTCTTTGGTTTACACATAAAGAATAGTTTTGCTAATGATTTCTATCTGGGTTTTTAGCCAATAAAATGGTATAACAAATAATAAACCTCTAACTTTTATGCTACTCAGGGAGTTAAGTCCTATTTCACCGTTTCCATTATAGATCTGTATAATTCGAAGGACAAGGTGACTATCCTCCTCGGTGACCAAGAACCTCTGCCTTGGTGCAAGAATCTCTTCAGGTATAACTAGGCTACTATAGCATAGTATGGCAGCGTTCACCAGTAGCTCGATTTAATCGCCGACAGAGTGAGTCGGTGAAAATTTTTGAGAAATTTTCTAACGCCGGCAGGGACCAAGAGCCCAGTAGCTCCCGAAAGAGATGGGTTGGAGCAGGAGCTGGTGCCCACAAGAACACGGTTTCGGAAGGTGGCAGCAGTACATTCAAGGTCGGTAACCGCAAGATGAGATGGATGCCTGGAACGTCTTTGTTACGACAGGGGGATCTTAGGACAGTCCGAGAGGAGCAGGTATGGTTTCGTAATGAACAGGGAGTAAAGAACGTAAGCGTGCAGCCAATCATATAGATGCATTTTCCAAGATGGTCTTCTAATTGAGTGGCATTGGAATCAAATGGCGGCCAGAAAACAAGGTAAAGCCATGACTGTTTCAATACAGAGAGTTATAATTATGTTTAAAATGCAGAACCAAGAGGACTAACTGTATGAAGATCACGTACTATAGTGCGAAAGTTACAGCGCTCCTGGCGTACAGAACCGCAGTAAGAGTAAAACAGTCCGAGGAAATATACATAATTATGCAACGTTCAGCTCAACTATATATCTACTATAGGACAAAATAGACTGAAGTAGAAACCATACCTATATTTATACATGCGTATTTCGTGTTCACGCTTCTGTAATTATTAAAAAAGTACTTTGTTCGCTGAGCACCTTTCCGAAATAACTACAGCAGAGGCGTTTAGATATATTCCAGCAGTTTGTTCATACACTGATTTTTTCCAGTTTATAATTTTGACATTTTTCTATTGCACATAGAATTAGATCACAAATTCAAAAACTATTATTTTGTACTAGACGTTGCGGGGAGTAGATTTTTTTTTTGTAGTTGACATTTTTCTGTCAATTGAAAGCTATTAGAACAAAATTGAATTTGCTCTCTCTCACCCAAAGGAAAATATCGGTTCGTTTTTCAAATGGTCGGTGTTGAGCAATACTAACTGTCAAGGCCTGTCTACACGTTAGTCTTTTGCACGTGTCCATTTATCCACTTGTTCGAAGTGTTACCGTGCCGTAGCAACAGCAGAAAAATGCCCTATTTTCTTTGTCTTATGTCACTTCAAATTTCAAGAGGTATCCGTAACTTGCCTAGTGGCGCTTGCCAAAGAAACGAACATGACGGTCAACATTTTAATAACTTTCTGTGCTGTACACAAAGTTTTGTTGACCGCGACGCTGCAGAATATTCGGGCGAATGGATGAGTCAACGCATTGAAGAGACTAACGTATGACAGACCGTCAGTCGCATCGTACGGTGAGGGGGCTCAGGTGACCAGCGAAATGCATTAGCGCTTACAATCTTTACAGAATGCAAGGGCCTGAAGATGAGGCAACAGAAGCTAATCATAGTCCAAAATCATGGTCAACCCATATGCTGTATTGCGTTTTTCAGTACATGCAGTATCGGACCTACCCCATTCGATTATATTTTACTATAACCTTCTTATGGGGATGAACTATTTCTCACTTTGTAGCATTAGAGTCCCCTTGTTAATACACCGAAACTGTCAACCCCAACTGCTCTAGCTAGTTCATGTTGCAACTAAATCCCCATAGATCTCAGTAGAGTGAACGGCTGCAGTCGACCACAGATCGTCTGAGCTACAGCGTTGTACATGGACGGCTCGCACGGCAGCTGCTCGCCCCTGTCACATAGTCCTTAATTCTCCTCCCTCAAAGGCCTAAAATGATAGATACGCTGACGCTGCATTTCCGAGCACTGAGACTTTCTTTCTTGGTGAATGTGAAGGGGTAAAGTGAACTTTGTCTGCCGTTTCCACTGGAAAGCCAACACAAGCACTGATTCGCGCTGCAGATATAGGCCAATTTGCTCCAGAGGAGTAAGTGCAGCTGTATATGACTACTGGTCGCTAAGAACTGCGGCGTATTTAGCTGAAGGGTCAACGATCCTCCACTCCCCTACTCTAAGGGAAATACTTCCACAATACCTATATATATATATATATGTACCCAAGCAAGTTTGCTGATTCCACGCCAATTTAAGCGCCATGACAAAGATCGCTCATCTGGCCGGGGAACGTTCACGGGACTCAGAGCACACTTGTGCAGCACGTAAGTTCTGTTGGGAATAGAACATCCCACTTTGTGACAACGAGCGAGGTAGCATGCGTGAATACATAATACATGTAGTAGCACGATAACAATAGCGATAAATTTATGAAATGNGTTCACGGGACTCACAGCACACTTGTGCAGCACGTAAGTTCTGTTGGGAATAGAACATCCCACTTTGTGACAACGAGCGAGGTAGCATGCGTGAATACATAATACATGTAGTAGCACGATAACAATAGGATAAATTTATGAAGTGCGTATGCAGCTCTGCGATTTTCTATCTTATTTGGAATTAATGAGCCCCAAGGAATAACAGTTTACGCGAAAGCCCAAGGCATACGGCGTGGCACAGCGTGACACTGGCCAGGGTTACGGAGTGACGACAAACATCATGCTGTCGCTTAGCCGTCTTTGCCAGAGGAAGATCTATCTACAATCGGATCTTATTTTTTGTAATTAAGAAAAAATTCCTTACGTAACAGCGGCCAGTTGCGAACGATTTGCATGTGTGCCTTTGCACAAAGAAAATACAAGCTGGGCATCCAATGGTCAGGGGTGCCTACCTGGCCACGCATGGCACAGACAGGCGGCCATGCATGGTACCGACGGGCCAAGAAAATTTACCAAGTTTGACAGGTCAATAGCATTGAAGCGCAAGTAAAATTAGAGCACTCTGAGAGCGCATACCTCCGCCAAGCGAGGCAACGGTAACAAAAAATTAAAATTGGCTCTGAAACCATAATTTTCTTTACATAGGCTCCAAAATTTTATAATTTGTACCTTTTGATAGTAATAACAGCTTGTGCAATTTTCTTGAAGATTTGTCCATAACTTTTTGAGTTCTCCTGCTGACAAACGTCATAACAAACTTGGGTCAAATATGCAAATGAACATACCGATCTGTACCAAAATTTAATCGTTTATGTCTTTTAACATTACTAACGATCTCTATGAACTTCATGAAGATCCATTCATTATTTTGTGAGTTATTGTGCTAACAAGCACAACAAGCTAAAATTAAAAACAGCAACNCAAACGAACATACCGATCTGTACCAAAATTTAATCGTTTATGTCTTTTAACATTACTAACGATCTCTATGAACTTCATGAAGATCCATTCATTATTTTGTGAGTTATTGTGCTAACAAGCACAACAAGCTAAAATTAAAAACAGTAACAAACGAACGAACGAATGAACAAACGGATCATCACCAAAATTTGGTCATTTACTCTTTGTTATATACTTAACAACTTATGTTAATTTCATCAAAATCCATCAATAACTTTTTGAGTTATGACATAGAGAAAAATGAAGCTGACAATCAAACGATGGAGATATTTTCACCAAAAGTAAATCATCTGTTCCTCCTAACATACCTAACATCCCTGTAAATTTCATCCAAATCGGTTTATAACTTTTGGGGTTATCTTGGTGACAGACAAAGAGACAGACAGACAAACACGATGAAAACATAACCTCCTTGGCGGAGGTAAAAATAAAAGAAAAAAAAATGTAAGCGAGGACCTAGGTGCATGATGAATGTCTCGGCCGCGGCTGTTCTTCAAGTAACTTACTTGAGAGTTTACATCAGTTCTTGCGGTTACACAAACACCATAAATCTTACCTGGGAATATCAACGAACAATTTCGGTTATCCGTAAGCTTCCAGTTTTATCCAGGAATATACGTCAATAACTGTGGTTATCGTAAGCTGACAGGCTTATACTGTTGCGGTTGAGTTACCTCCCATCACCCTCTCTGACTACATTGAGGAAATAGTGATGGCGTTTGATCCTGCAAGCAAGTACTGCAGGCCCTGGTCCACGTTACTACCTAAATGGGGCCGTGCCACAATCGGACCATAGTCCTGAAAGGACCAAAAAGGGGAGGGTTTGAGTGAAACGCAGTGGGCTACGCCGAGCCCACACGACGGTGCGTCTTATCCTGTCGGAATATTTTAGGCAAGCCCTGGATATTACCCAATGCTCTGTTCTACATAGACATCAATTCTCGGTCTACTGTTTTGCGAGTGGGTATTTCTACTTTGATTCGGAAACAGCGAATAAGTTATGCTGCATTGCGTCTACCTTATAATTTATTTTGCACATATTCCACCTGCTCAATATAATCTATTCATAGATATGGGTAGTACATCTCTATCCGTCATTATTTCACTTACGCCTGATCGTACTCAAATATTTCATAAGTTTCTGAAGGCGAATTAGATTAGCACACTTTGAGCGAGAGGTGTTACACTGATGGTAAAGATAGAGCGATCATATGGCTAAAATGCAAAAAAAATAATAATTTGAAGTAAAGGGGAAGTCAAATTTGACTGCACCCTCCACTGGGAGACCGACATGCACTAGTTGATGCGGAAGACATTGGCCATCTGGCCCAGAGGAGTAAGTACAGCTGTAGCCGACGATGGATTTCACAGAACTATGACTTCGAAACGGAAGGCTCAACGACCCGTCACCCCTTGCCCTAGAGTAATAACCCTTACAATAACTATACGCACAAAGCAAATTTGCTGATTCAGCACACCGTGCGCTATGACAAAGATCGCTCCTGATCTGGGGATCGTTCCCGGGACCCTCAGCACAACTGTGCAGCACTCAACGTCAGCTGCTACCGTTTCACATTAACGTTGAGGCATTCCACAGTACTTTTTTTATCAAAGCTACGAATTTTTCAGCGCTCTACATATATTGAGACAGACATTTCTAGCCTGTTAACCTATACCTCAAACGTTAAAATATGTGTTTTAGATCTAAGCAAATGGAATAGGTCTTTTGATAATAGACATAATCAAAATGCTTGCACCCTGCCTAGATCTTCAGTCTGTAGCATTTGTTCTCTACTTTAGATAAGATTTCAGGAGCTAATGATTTGTAAGGTATATCGCATGAGACAGTTGAAAACCCGAGCTGTTATTTAGTTTTTAGTTGTCTAAATTCCTGACCCAAGATCGAAAGTGAGAATTGAACGTTCAATGTAAAGGCGATTTGAGCTCGCATTAACTTGTGGCTTCTATGTAGTGCTGCACATTACAGCTGACCTACTCTCCGCTGCTCTCATTGCTATTATTTAATTATTATTTTTTTGTATCTGTTTTTAGTGCAATCCATTGATTTCAAATCTGGCCTTGGTGGGATTCAGTTAATTTACAAAAGCTAGTTATGTCAGATCTGAGCATTTACGCATAAGGCCGTACAAACCTTCAGAATTGTGACGTTAAGCCAATAGCGTCACGCCATTGTAAAATAATCTAAGATTCCTCTCTACAGAAGGAGTGACGCTATTGGCTTGACGTCACAATTCTGATGGTTTGTACGACCGTATGCGATTGGCTTAACGTCACAATTCTGATGGTTTGTACGACCGTATGCGATTGGCTTGACGTCACAATTCTGAAGGATTCTGTATACGGCCGTATGCGCAAACATACCCCCGCCAAGCAACGCAACGGCAAAAATTCAAATTAGTTGTGAAACCATAAATTTCTTTGTATCAGCACCGAAATTCAATCATTTGTACCTTTAACATAATGACAGTTTCAATGATTTTCTTGAAGATAATGTATGTTCATTACGCTTTGAGTAATGTTGCTAAAGAGAAACATTCTGACAAACATTATAGCAATGACACACGCTAGTCAAAAAAACATGTATCGTCATCTTCTCGTCCGAACGTTGTATTGAACTCCTGTAAACACAGCTTTGAGATTGCCAAGAAATTGTATAAAAATGCTTACCGCCAGTTCAGTTACAGCACAAGTGCCGTTAGTAAACTTTAGGACATATCATTATATCTAGAAGCATTTATAACTGAATGTTCTTTGCAAGTGTGCGCTATTTGAATGGGCATATCAGCACGTTCGGACGAAAAGATGACGATACTCGTTCTTTTGACTAGCGTGTGTCATCGGCATTAGTCAAACACACAACCACACCAACCCATGATCACCAAAATTTAATCATTTATGTCTTTTAACATTACTAACAACTCCTGTGAATTTCATAAAGATCCATTCATAAATTTTGAGTTATTCTGCTAACCAGCATAAAATTAAACAGAGCGACAAACAAACGAACAAACAGTTCATCACAAAAATTTGGTCATTCACTCTTCGTGACATGCCCACCAAACAACTCCTGCTGTAAATTTCATAAAAATCCATCCATGTTTTCTTCAGTCATGGCAATAGAAAAATGAGGCAAGCAAGCCCAGGGCTGAACGGATGTTAACCAAAAAATAATCATTTGTTCCTCCTAACACACTAAAAAAGCCCGTAAATTCCTTTGAACTATCTTGGTGACAGACAGAATAACAGACTATCCACCGGTGGCGGTGGACGGTCATTTCTCAGCCCCGGTTTGGAACACCTGTTGTAGAGGAATGAACTTAGAACATTGTGCTTATGTATAAAGATGTTCTTGATTTTTGTCCGACATCACCTCAAGGTATTGCCATCAATTTTTATGTACGAATCAAGACAATACTTAGAAAGCAAGCAAAGCTTGTAGGTTTCAGTTCTCTCTCCACCTTTAGAATTATACGCCAGCCAAACGTTCATGGAACAATTTATATATATAACTACTTCATGCTTGAAAAGTCATTCAATCGACTTATATCATTATATTTTAACCTCAGTATATGTTAACCTCATGGAGTTTCTCCGTTCCTACGTCGCCAGTCTGGTGTGATTTAATAATAATTAATAATAATATGAAACTAAAATGACATTTATTATAATACTGATGAAACTGACTTACGAAAGCATCACTATGAGTATGAATCCTTCTTACTTTGTTGTTCTGGTAGAAAATAAAAAAAAGCTTTCTCTCTCGCCCGTTGTTGACAGACTTCTGCAAGTGACGTCATCAAGCAGACCATCTCTGCTGTCTGTTTGACAAATCTCGTATAAGACCAGTCATTAGGGTTTTCTTATCTTGAAAGTCCTCCATGACAAAGGTATCGTTTATTCAACTCAAACACTTTAAAGTACATCAAAGCAGCTAGTGAGATAGACGAACCTTCTCTGAATATATCCAGAATGAAATTTCCGAAGAAGGTTGTAGTCGAGACCTTGTTGCGGCTTTCCAATCCTGGTAGGATAGTAACCTTACCCGGACTCTATTAGATGCGCATATTTCTGTCCACACCTGTGTTTGTAGAACCGGCAGGTACGAATGAGAATTTTTTTTTGTTTTGAACAACGACTTATATGTTTGTAGCTTGGCTAGCTGCGGAAAAAAACTCACACTTTTCTGTTGCGGGGACATTCCGCTCTTCGGTTAAAATAATTGTTTCTTGGAGCGGGTCCGGTGCTTTCTGTCGCCTATTTTTTGGAAACACATCATGATTTTTTGGTACAGCATTTTTGGAACCACACCATGGTTTTTTGGTACAACATGTTTGGAACCACACCATGGTTTTTTGGTACAACATTTTTGGAACCACACCATGGTTTTTTGGTACAACATTTTTTGGGACCGAATATTTTGGCGCTGATTGAAATCGAAACAGGATACATGGACTAAATGAAATTACTATAAGTCCTTTTATTTTAGATTAATATCTGAAAACTTATATAGAAATAGTCGCACAATACGTAAAATGCGCTCATCAACTTTCACATGCTAAAGAAGATAACATCAATAGTATATCGACTAAAATTATTTATTTAAAGCATCTCGTGATTACAGGCTAAGCCATGTAAATATTCTAACGGCTCTTTTTCTGACCTAACCATACCTAACCTAACTATACCTAACCTAACCATATATACCTAACCTAACCTTACCTATCCATATCCAACCACACCTAACTTAACTATACCTAGTATAACTTTATCTTACCTAACCATACCTAAACTAACGTAAATTTTGGGCGACAAAATATTCGGGGCCAAAAAATAGCCGCCAAAATATAGGTGCCCAAAAATCGTTGCCTAATGTCCTATTTCGCTCGGAGTAGGCAAATTCCATGCCCCCTGGCTAAATCCTATTTTACTTGCATGTATGCAAGCATTTTCAGATTTTTTATCATACTTGGTGTTTTTTCATAACATAAAACACTTTTTACAGCTAGAGTCGGGTCGTCATCGGGATGATAAAATTCTAATATCAAGAGTAGTCTAGCAAAACTAAGATAAAGTCCAAGAATTGTGAGCGTTCTGTAAATATTTTTTAGTACAGTAATTATGCTTTCTGATGATGATAGTGGGTGGATTGTGAATCCATTAACGTTCAATGACTTTTTTATTTAAATATTTGTTAGCAAGCGTGGTGATGGTGTAGGTAAAAGATGTGCTATGGTTTTCTACCTTTAATACCGGAGAAACTCAGTGCATTCGCACTTATAACTTAATGCGACATGTGCTGGTGTCCGATTCTTATTTGAAGTTGACTACACAGATACGGTAGCATGGATAACGTAAGAGCTGCACATCTTCGCACCAAGTTGTGTGGGTGCGAATGTAACTATAACGTGTCAAACAAAAAAAAAAAAAAAAAACACCTGGTCCTTCAAAGTATATTATGCGCTAGTTTATTAGCCTATGTTTTTTTAGTTATAGGGATTCACAAATTTCGTTTCGGTAACATATTAAAAAAAATTGTGGATATATTCTTAAAATGCAGCTGACAAAATACTAACGAGGGTTTTGTTGTGCGCTCTTACACCATAATGAGAAGTTACATACTTGTGAAAAAAAAATTCCAAGAAACGTTCACCGATAAACCGTCTATTGTACTTCAAGAGAATAATAATTTTCGATACAGTGCCGAAATTTAATCACGTGGGTACCGTACTTATTCTAAAGTTTAAACAAAGGCAATAGTGAAAGATTAAAAATCATCAGAACAGAAAGCTGCATTGCTCACGTCAGATAACTTATTGAAAAAAATATGAAACTTCTCTTGCCGTAGAAATCCTTTAGGCTTAACAAAATTGCCATTATTGCGCATTGTTACGAAAGAGCTACAGTTCTATTCTAGACAAGTGCCATTCATCAGTATCTATATAACTCAAAAAATATATCAAATTTCGGGCTTGTTGTCAGTTGTTCTTGAATCGACCATGCAGCTGCATTTCTCGGGCGTTTAATATAAGGGACGAGACAGCTTTTTATATGAACGTTCAAATAAGCAAATCTGCAGACTAAAAACTATAGATAGTAGACCCTACGAAAAGAACTATTTCCCCGAAAATACTCTTTTTGAAGTTTAATTTGGGCGAGAGAAGGAGTCCGTATAGGCTGGTTTGGGCAGTATAGAGTTGTGACTCGACCATTATTCGACAAAAGTAACCTTATTGGAGCATACTACTTTCCAATGCAAAATGAAACAGCAATTAACAGAGCTGGAGACAGCCTACAGTGATCGGTTTAATGATATTTGGTTTATGTAAGATAGAGAACCCTGTCATCGGAGTATTGTTTTCAAAACTTGTCTCTGCACAAAGAATAGTATAATATTTACAATAGAATGCCAGTGAGAATGACTTTCTTCCTCCAAGATCATCGCACTCGACACCCTATGACCTTTTTGTTGGTCATTTAAAATTAAAGGTTTACTGCATCATCTCACAAACTTTAGACGACTTAAAACTACCAATGACAACTGGAAGTGCTATAGAATAATCCACGTATGAGGAGGCGAGTGTTGAAGTGCGTGAGAGGCCCCGATAACGACAGACGTATAGGGTCAATTGATGAATGATGCTCCAATTTACTGTAATAATTAATGATTTTCTTAATTTGCTGTTTTGTGTTGCTCTTTTGTAATCGAGATCAATTCTCTGCAGTGCACTAAAAAAAGGTAAAAGCGATTAGTTGAATGAAGGCAATTGCTTTATAAAAACGTGATCATACATTTCCTTACGTTCGTAATATAGGAACCAACATAATGAGAATATCCACAAACTCTTCCATTACGTAGCTGAAAACAAATTTTTTTATCAAACAATAAGAGAGAATCAATAAAGATTACGAGTGTTAGGCATCCGCTTACCAGGAGTGGGTTCATTTTTTCTTGGCCACCCTTTATAGAGCGGCCCGACGATCAGTCGTGTCATTTAACTGTATACTTAGCTACGATGTAAAACATTGCGGTACGTAAATCTCTGACAGCTCTTCCACTGGTCATCCGCCGTGGAGAGCTAGAATTCTTAGGAAACAAAGAACATGAGGACCCATGCGCAGCGGTCAGTGTGTGCGGTGACACCGGTTGGGCTTGTCCTAAAACCTCTAAGAATATCCAAAAATGCAAGGTAAGGTCATTGTTGCTGCTTTCAAAATATAGCTATACTCAACTCTATAAGAAACTTTAAGATAATCTCTAATTTACGTATACGTTTCAAATGAGTTACTAGTCTCTTGTGAAACAACTTATTACAAATTATGAAAGAACTGTGTTTATTGAAGTAGTTCGTATAGTAGTTTATATCGATTAAGTCGAAATTGCAATATGTATAGGTGCATTAAGGACGTACCTTAAACGTACGCATAAATAAACTGGATTCCTTGAGGAAACCCACAGCCCGCAACTTAGCAATACGTTACGTGACAACATAGATTTCCACTGCTACCTTTCAGACCCAAACAGACTTTGCCTCGCGACATACAGCGTGGGCAAAATACCATACTATTGCCCACTTAGCATTCACTTTGTCTGCACTACAGAAACCTGTAATATAGCAACTCATTCCGTCTGATGTACATATTATATAAGCTCCGTGTTGTATTGTAGTCGTAACATCAAATTAGGATCACTTTAGGGTTACCTAGTAACATAAATGAAGTAATGAATGAGCTGATCATCTACTAGAAAAATATCAGCGCAGCGTCTGAGCAGTATAGGCGATGTGACATCGCTGGATATAACTACATATAACTAAAATATATCATGGAGCAACCAGGAAATGCACTGCTGTGCTTTGATTCATTTACCGAAGAAACATGCGAATGCGTAATAAATATCGCTGATCGTTGGTCCCAAAGACCACCTACCGTATTTCCATGACTTCGAACACTTCCACAGTAAGCTTTGAACTCGTTCCGTGTCACGCACGTCTGCTCCAAATTCGTACACTTACATCTGAACTTTAATTTCATCTCCAATGGACCATATTAACCTATACTTTAATAACTGTTATGTCTCGCACCTTTGCTCTGCTCCACCTTTCCGCATTGGCCACCTGACTCGAGACTCCGTAAAGCGCCACACTAACACCGTCTGTAACGACCTGGTCATGGGTGTCCAGAATGGGTATCACAATCCTGTTCACTTGCCCACCATTCATCATCAGTATGATTTAGTGACTTAATATGCAGCACTTTGACTCCGGACGGTCCGCTCGTTTAAGCTCATAGGAGCTACATCACTGGGAAGAAACCTATGACTGTACCACCCACTAAAACTATTCGTTCTGGTGGTTGAATTCGTATTCGAGTATTTTTTCATCAAGTCCAATGCTCTTTTCCTAGGTAGAAAACTGTTTATTTGTATTTGTTACGCTTCAAGGTTTCGTTGTGGCTGCTTCGGAAAATTTATTTGCTTTCCAGGATTTTTTCACGGTAATATACTGACCAGCAGTGGTCTTCTCTTCAGTTAAACACTAATTCCTTAATGCCGCTACGCCGCATGGTCTCAGTTTCATTGAAACAATAGCGTTTTCATTTACACTGTTTGTTCGTCCGGTTTTCTGTTTACGCTACCTCATTTCTATGCTTAGATGCTAGTTTGTAGTATTTTAGAAAGATACAGTTATTATAAAATGATATTGATTTTATTTATAACTACTAATCTACGTTTGTAATGATACTGGCTTGTATTGGCAACATTATCTTTGTATAATATCCAGTGAATAACAAAAACTAATATCCTGGCCCTCTCGCTCCAGTGGTCAGTTGTAATTAGTAACGCAGTCATATTTATCATGCTATTTGTATGCAATATTATTGTATGACATTTACAGCTACTGCAATGTCTTCTCTTGACTCGTGACTGCGCCAGTTGTATTAAAAAATACTCATGCGTTGCAAATGCGTTACAGTTTAGCGCTAGAAAAAACAACAAGTCCGCGTTATAGCAGTAGTTTGTGCTTGTATTTTTATTTGTAGCGCTATGTTTCTATACTTACCTCCGACAAAAAGGCTATGCTTCTATCAGAGTTTACCTGTTAATTTGTTTATCAGTCTGTCATCAACGTAACGTAAAAATTATGGACGGATCTGCATAAAATTTGGTCAGGGATTGGTAGGTATATTTGGAGGAACAGACCATTAAATTTTTTGGTTATCATAATTTCAACCGTTTGTTTGTCAATCTGTGCTTTCTTGGCAACATAGCTAACTGAAAAAGGTATAAACGGACATTCCTTTATTTCTAAGAAATGTTGAAAATGTTACGAGGGGTAAGTGACCAAATTTTGGTGATAATTTTTCCACCGTTTATGTCTTTATCTAAATGTTAGTCTTTTGTTTTATCAGAACATAATTCAAAAACTTACTTAAGGATTTTCAAGAAATTTACAGGAATTGCTAGGAATGTTACGAGGAACAGCTGATCAAATTCTGGATCAAGGAAATCCTGGATTCAGAACCTCTTTTAATTTTTCCCTAAAATTGTGCTGCTCGACGTACGTAGGTATGCGACCTCTGAGTGTTTTTCTAGCTGTACATACAATTATTTTCTGAGAGCAGTAACAGGATTTTATGAGAGCAGTAACAGGATTTTATGAGAGCAGTAACAGGATTTTATGAGAGCAGTAGCAGGATTTTATGAGAGCAGTAACAGCTCGTTGATGTAGCGAGATCCAAAACTTTTAAAGTAATTTAACACTAAATTAAGCATGTGTCAGATCGATATATTTTTCTGCTAATCGAACATACCCGCTTATCTTCGAAAATCATTCATTAACAATAGACTAGTGGAATTTCATGTACAGTAGTAAAATCCTTCAACACTTATAGATGTACAATATTTTCGCGTGTCGTTGCCGAATATGTATGGTTAGCTGTCTACTTCCTATTGATTGCAGTAGATTAATGTACTTGATTCATAACTGTAATTACACTATGTCAGTGTACCACAAATTGCTGTACTTGGAGGCAAAAAAGTAACCCAAATTGATAAGAAATTGAACCTTAATTCAAATCATGTCGGAAGCTACTAACAGGAAAAAAACGGGAAACATTTAGAGATAGTTACGCAAAAAAAATGTTTTCGTGTAAGTAAAAAATTAAATAAGCATATTTTGAAGTTCCATATTTAACTATCGTATGAGCCGAAGCGAGGCATGTTTCACGTTGCTCAAAGTTGTTCATACAGCCAGTATGTTGTTTCTAACGCGAGCCATGCCTGTGTTATTAGTAATCGCTCTATGGGTGAAGAGCAGCGCACCACTTGATAAAGAAGCTCGTCCAATCAGCTGCAAGTAAAACGTCGCGGCGCTAATCCGACAGGTTTTGACGGCGACTGTACAGCTGCCACGTCCCTGCCTTCAGAAGGTTAAGCTAGAGAGGGACGAACATTCAGATGCACGATTGGGTGCGACTCTTGAATACTTTACGGCCCTCTTGATTTCCTGTGACAAAAAGAAGAAGACGTAGGAGCAAGAAACCCTGTTGAAGGTCACACCTTTGTTGTAAATCGAAATATTATGCATGAGATGTTACGCTTGGTAGAAGCCATCAGGTGACTTTAGTGCGATGCTCTTTTTTTCTTTTTTCTTTCTTTGCAGGTGGAGACCCAGTTCTTCATATGTGAAGAAAGGAACTAAATGAGCGTCATGTTCTCGGGAATCATTTTTGTTATTTTGAGTGAAATAGATGTTATTCATAAATTTGAAAGGCTACTTGCCTGATGTGAACAAAAGTACTAGATATATGCTTGTTGTCGGAGATATGTTTTCATAATACGCTTAGCTTTATTAGCAGGCTGTTTGTCATAATTTATGTGCAATGATACGCCTAGGTAGAGATTTCACTGTCCGGCAGTCAAACGAAGCAACCTGTATATCATGTTTGACCAACACAGCATCCTCCTGAACGTGCGATATAATTACATTTTGACAGTTTGCTGCAGTAATGTGAATGTGCTGTATAAGCGGCAGTATGATGTATATATGTCCATGCCCGCGGGAAGATTTGTCTGCTCAGGGGTCTTCACAAGTTTTGCACAAGTTCTGTCGTCTTGTGCTATGTTATGCTGCGAACTATGGGTTTCCATGACGATCTCATTTGATTCTGCTTGTCATGCTTAGAGAGATCTACGTTTCTGTTATTCAGGGATGACCTATCAAAGAATTCTTGCTGGTACCGTCATGACATCGAGAACAGTTGAAGGTCAAACGTAAGCAAGCCTTAATGAAATACCCACTTTTTGTAGAGCTCTTCATCCTTAAATAAGGAGTGTATGTTACAGCCTATATGATATAAATTTGCGTACAGCTCTAGCAATGTGCTTAAGTATGCAAGTTTATTGTGTGAAAACCATCTGTTGGGTTTCTTATTGATGCAGAAAGATACCCGGCAGCAGCACTCCAGCTGTTGCTGTATCCCAGTGTAGGATTTGCCTTGGCAGTTCCGTTAAGGCATTTTGCTCTTCAATTAGCTTATGATGATCGAGAATTGCAGCCGTCGCTGGTCACGGCGTTGCTTGAACAGAGCAACACTCTGTGCTGGTAAACAGCTTCTTTATGTAGCACCAGGGGCTGATTTCACACAAAAATACTATTAATTCTGTAAGAAGGACTGACTTCTTCGTCAGTTCGGAGACAACTACCGCTTCCAAGAATCAAATTTTGATACCTTGGGATATAGCAACCTATGCATAAAACAGGGAGTTTCCCTAAAAAGTACTGCTTAAAATGGCAAATAAGGGCATAAATGAGTTGCTAATACAAAGCACGTAACTTATGGTTTGCAAGTTTTCCTGCATAAGTTTTCCTTCCTCCCTCTTCTGCATGGAGTACTGCTCTGTAGTCTGGGGTTCTGCTGCCGATTGCCATCTGTGTTTGCTTGACAAAGTGCTTCGTCGATGTACGTTAATTCATGCTGGGTGGTGTTGTGCCTTGTGATCTGGCGCATCGTCGCAAAGTTGGTGGGGTCTGTTTTTTGTATAAAATCTATAACTGCCCCAGTCATCCACTGTCTACGTTTCTTCTGGATCCATTTGTTCGGGTGAGGTATACTCACCGTACTAGTGCTTTTCATGAGTTTGCCTTGGAACCGTTGCGATACCGTACGGGCCAGTATTCCCGTTCGTTTTTCCCATCGTGTGTGGATGTTTGGAATGGTCTTGGTGGCTCTGTCTTTGTTGGTGCGGGTATTGGCAGCTTTAAACGATCTGTACACAGAACTATTCTGTGATCTTGGATCTTCTTTTTTTTCATTCTTTTTTTTTCTTCACCCGCTGGGCTAGTTGCGTGGGGGTTTGTTAACCTCATGGAGTTTCTCCGTTCCCACGTCGCCAGTCTGGTGTGATTTAATAATAATAATAATGATGATGGCCACCGACATGTGTCGGTATACGGAGTAATACTGCCCCAAATATATATTTAGCCCTTTTTTTCTGTATTTATTAAGTATTGTCGATATTATTGATGTAAGGAATATTACTTACCATGATTTTCGAATTCTATTTGGTCAAGGAACAAATATATGTCTCTTTATCTAACTCATAGATCTGAAATGTTTCATAAGGCCGGATGCTATTGAATTTATTCTAAACCTCGCATTTTTACGACATTTTTATGGATCGGGACAGTTCTCCTGTCGTATTATTCACGATCAAAATTTCGTCATTTCGAGGCGACTTGAGCAAGATTTACGACCTGTGGAGCAACGCGAGCGTTGGCGCCACCGGTCCTGACGCTTGGGACGATCTGAGGCGCCGGAGAGACGAGTTAAAGCGAGCCTTCCTTTCCGTGAGGAAAGGAAGGAAAACATTTTTCCATTTCCTCGTTTAGAAATGGTCGTAAGGTCGTATTACCAACTTTTTAACACTGAATGATCTGTGGGGACCCATTTATAATTTCTTAACACCTATTGGATTGTTCTGACATACATATACCCAGAGCACGAGCTAATAAGTAAATGTCTTAACAAGAAGTATTATGGTCTATAGCTAGGACAAAAAATACTAGTTTTTCACACTAAATATAGTACAAATTAATGGAACAATTATTCTAAAGACCAAAAATACTGTTGGCTGAAGCATCCAATAATATGCAACTAGAGACTTCTCTGTATGTATTAACCGTTTCCTCACAGCAACGAGAGTGCCAAGAAAATACCAACAATTTCCTCAAATTGATGTAGATGCAAAGAAAATCTTACCCATTGCTTAGCATATGACTTTGCAAGTACTTTGCCCCAAATTTTATATTAAGACAAGGTTAACTATTTTATCAGCCCAATTACAGAGGACAAGAAAATAGCCACTTCCTCGCAGCCAATGGGTATACCGAAAATTGTAAATTTTAGTTGCACCAAAAAAGATGGAGCGACAAAAGTGAATTTTTTTTCCTTTTTTGAGCCGTGAAAATAGAAAATAATGAAGTGTTCTGAGCAAAAAGGGAGGCGAGAAGAAAATATTATGCAACGACAAGCTGCATATATACGATCAGTTCTTGACAGAGAATCAGCTGCGTGCTCTGTAAAAGTATAAACTGCTCTTGTTCTCGAGATAAAATGGGTCTAGTACGACGGCTGTAACGTAAAATAGCGTCTTTTTTCTTTACATAAGGTCATTGGCAACGGCGTCAACTTTAAAATTGCTTTTTAAACCCGAAGTTTGCTGGGACAGATACCAAAAACTGCATCTTCACATGCATCAGGTCAGTTGCAGCGGACTGCAAATCTAAAAGCATTTATCAACGTAAAGTCTTCAACGACGGCTGTTCTTACAAATTTTACTTGTCCATCGCCGTCATTTGCCATTAGCGATAAAACATTTTACATTATACCATCTGTCTTGTCGTGCAGCTAAACTTACTTTTACGTCTCTTCCATTCGTCACTACCAAAGCAGCTATAGTTTCGACATACCTAGTAACGGCTCTACCCGCTACAGATCACCCTATTCTGTACATCTCTACCATCACTCCATTAGTCTGTACAGCAGAAGCTGCTCTGTTATACAGCATCAGCTGTTCTAAATTAGAATTTTTAGGTGATTGTCTAATGGCTCTGCTACCTATATAATCATAGATATCAGATAAATGCTGATGATTTTCGGATAGGATACTCTCGTAGACTTCCTTAGCTCCAAGCACATATCCACCAATATCTATCACAGCACGAACATGCAGTACCGGGTGATCTATGTATAAGGCAAGGGTCAGGCAGCTGTACACGCTTCATTATACTGTCACTTGTAGTCATTAATTTCCAGTGACGTACAATAGCTCACGCCGCTCTCATTTCCCTGTAATCCTTCTCGCAGTTTAACAATACTAAAGAAGTTATACCGTGGTGAGATTTGTATTCTAAAGAGCTGCACCTACATGCGCTTATAGATCTACGCCACTGTATTTGTATACGTTGTACAGTACTCTATTTGTGTACTTGTACGCAACTGCATTTATATAGGTTCTTTGTACGCCACTGCAGTTGTGTGCTTTGTACGTCACTGTAGTTGTGTACTTTTTACGTCACTGTAGTTGTGTACTTTGTACGCCACCGTGTTTGTGTGCCGTTAATGCATGGTGCTAAAAAAAAAAGAATTACTCCTATACAGGGTGCGCAGCAAATCCTTGAGCGAAATGTAGAGCGATTTACTGTTACAAGAAATTCTAAAATAAAACAAAGAACAAGTTAGAATATCAATATGTAAACCTGAGAACCAAATTATTAAACTACTTTTCAACGTGCTCCCAATCCCGAATTACATACTTAAGTCTTCGACCGAAACCTTCCAAAGAGACAGAGAGCTTTCCTTGGGTCCTGGGGTATTTTAGCGCATCCCCTCTGTAGTGACGTTTTGACAGTATCAACACTTGTATGATGAACACAGCACCCCTGTGCGGCCAACAACGACTACCGTTGGGCTTAAATCTGGTGATAGAGGAGGCCACATTTCATTTTTCCAAAACCTCTGATAATGACCAGAATATTAATCCTGTTTTTTTTCGGAGGAGGTACGATCGGCGCATCATTTTATTGAAACGTAGAAAGCATATCTTTGAAGGGTTTCTCCATCTCGTAGAGTGCTAGAATTAAAACACCTTCAATGAAGAAGATTGTCTTGATCTTTGTGCTCTCTTTCACGAAAACCGGAGGAGATTTCCAATCTTTGAGATTGTTGCCTACACCATGACAAGGGTCGGTTTTTGACTGTGATAAATAAGTTCCCGCAGGATCTGCAATGCCTTCCGAACTCTTTGCTAACACTGTCATTCTGACAATCAATTGAATCTGACCTTAACTACGAAGATTTTTTCGTTTGAAAAAATTATCTCCCCTGCTTGCTTGCCGTTCTTCAGCTCACGGAGAAGACTTTTGCTGTCAATTCTCTTCGGCTGTTAAAGAGGCGTGAGCTCTTGACTCGTCCTGATTTTAAAAGGAGACAGTTTAAGATCATTTTCAGCGATGTTTCTCATTGATGTCTTGCGCACATTCATCTCCTTTGCAAACTTTAACTGAACTTCTTTGGGTTTCTCCTCGCCCTCTCGCGGACGGCCTTAGCCATCGTCTTGGTGTGAACAGAGCGTGGTCTCCCAACCTTTTGGACAATCCTCAGAAGTGTCCAGATCGGTAAATCCCTTGGCAGCATGGTACTGTCGATCTGGCCACTTTCAAGAGCTGAATGATCTCAGACTTAGTTCTTCCCTCCCGGTGGAATTCGATGAAAACTTCTTGCTTAGTCATTTTTTCGAAATACAACTTGTAAACTTTATATACCTGGAAATTATGGTTATTTGTATCTTGACATATTTTGTTGCTTTAGTGATTAAAAAGTGTTATAATATCGTGATAATGATAGAACTGAGTGGATATTTCACATTATGGCGTAGCAACGGTGCACTCTCCTTCTCCAACTCCCAGTGGTTGAACTAGTCAGTTTGCGTAGTATGAGCTCAGAATAAAAACCACATTTTCAAGGAAAAGAAGTACAATCTTGCACCTATGACACAATTGAAAAGTACTTCGGACATCTCTAAAACGAAAATTAACAAATTAGGCCTGGAATCAGAGTTTCTCGCATCTTAGCCTTATTGTAGCGATCGACCAACCAAACAACCAGCAAATTAACCAACTATAGAACTAGATTTCATGGTGGGCTGGAGAGGTCGTCCGCGTTGGTATTAGCTTTCGCGGCAGCTCTTCGTTACAGTTAAGCCACCGCAGAAAGCAAACTATGAAAAGAACTACTCCTGCTGTGTCCAGTTATCCTTTACAAATTTTGACCACACTTAAGAGCTTTCAAGCTTTTTCATGATGTAAAAAGCGTACTGGTCAATAATTCAGCCTTTGTTTTGGCAGCCGTACATAAAAAGCTCCCAATTCTCTTTAAGCGTATCAAGTATTCATTGAGCTCTATTTCAAAACAAAAGTTTCATTGAACATTGTTCTGATGACGATCTAATGACCTCTACAATTAATTTTATCTGCGGTTACTTTTGACGTATGCCATACAAAAGTGCCCCAAACCGTTCATTTGGTGACAACCAGATCGGTATGATAATATTTCAAACTTTCATAACAGATAAAGCTCCAGTATTAAAACGTTAAATGAATACAGATGGAGTGAACAAGACGCCAACGAATATTTGAACATTACATCTAAATCTAGATTGAATTGGATGGATTCTTTCAGCCTTTTCATAACATGTACTTTCTTTCCAATAAAGTTAATATTACAAGACTGTCTTTTAAATCATCAAGTTAGCATTGGTCTCACAAGTAGAGTTTAATCCACAACTATCAGTCGCAAGAATCTTTAAAATTCTACAGCAAACTCGCTAAGTCCTTATATTTAGCTTACATTGAGCCTATATACGTCGGCTGGTATCATCTTAATAAAGAAAAAGGGTTAACTACTGTCGGTAGGATAGTAACGTTTCGGTATGCAATTTTTCTTGTGTGTCTGTAATGTATTTAATGCTCAATCAACTTTGGTCCTCCTACACAGCTTTGTTCGTCACTCAAACAATTTGTTTTCGTCAGACTGCCCTAAAAGTTAATTGAAGTGTTACAGAAATGTATCACTGAATGTCAGCTGCTACGTCTACTCTGTTTAAGCTCGACAGGTATACATCTGTCTCTCGTACATTACCCTGAATTATAAAAACTCAAAGGCTCTGTAAAAACACCTCTGTTAGATGCTTTTTTCAGTCACCCTTTTTTAAAAAACAGCTAGACACATGGCGTAGGAATTAATTATTTACCTGCTTTGGGCAGTGCGTTGAGCGTACCCGTAGAAAGAATTTCAATTCATCAGTTATGGCCATGCCTTAGGTTGTCACGCTTTGTTGGTCGCGCGACAGACGCTTACGGCTGAACTATAGTGTTCGTACAGCATCTGGAGGCTACCTTAGAGTCAGGTATTAATACGCGTAACCATAGGAGAATAGGCCCGTTGGTCCGTCTACTGCCAATTATTTAATCTAAGTTAGGTTAGACCCGCTCTTATTCCAGTTAAACGAAACTTATCCTAACCAATTCGTAGCTAACCTAACCTAACACTCTGAGATTGGCCAGGGTACATCAGGGCCTGTAAATTCATGGTACGGAAGTTTTTCTCGAATTTCTTTTTTTTTTTTTTTTTGTGTCAACGTAGGAATCTCTGAACGCGCCTGAGATGGCTATCTAACCATGCTGATGTCTTAACGGATTTTTACGCGTACCACAATTTTTTCTGGTGTAACCTTTCTAAATTCCTTCTTGTCTCGACCATAAAACCCAGTTAGCAATACTATATATACGTACAGTTCTTTTTCCATTCTCACTTTGGATTTTGCTACAAATCTTTCAATGTCGATACAGTAAAAATTCTTAATGGACCTACCTCTTATGAAACATAACTCCCGGTAGATAAATAAATTTTTGATTCTAGACACTAAAAGAAATCTTAAGAGACACAATTTAATATTGGTGTTGGGTGAAATTTCTGTTAAATGTATGAAATGGGTATTATTGATAATATTTTCATGGCTATCAACAAAATCTTTTGACTATATACAACTATATTTGTTAAATTCTTAGTGATAAAAAATGTAATTCTGGGAAAGGGTACCTACCATACCGAAGTATGAAAGTACCAAATACTAACCGATGAATGAAAGAAAACTTGAAAAATCAGCTAAATAAAAAGGCTTTTTTTGTTATATACAGAGCATGGAACAATTAAGATTGTTGTTTTTGATGTTAGGTTTGGGAACATTCCGTCGGTTATATGAATCCACCCTACGTGACAGCGAGACTCGATACTTAAATTTGAACTCAATTTCCCCACCCCCTCATTGACACTAAACGAAGTCTCCTCAAAAATAGTAATATTAATAAAGTTTATTGACAGTCACATTGTGAAAAATTTCATGAAGAAAGGACAGCATTCATTTGAGAATGATAAAAACGCAACTGATGTGCGAGAAAACTCTACAAGTAACAATGAAAAACTGTTTTTGAGAGGAAAGTACCCATTCAGCATATATTTAGTGTGGGTATGATGGCCTGGGAATAAAGTATGATAGTGCAAAGTCTTGTACTATTATTATTATTATTATTATCATTCACACATTACACTCGGGCTACAATGGACAGGTAAGGCAACCTAAATGAACCATATTTCGATATGTCTGTACTTACAATTTATTGCGACTATACAGAACAAAGAGATCATAAAAATCTTTTTTTGTTTCCAAAAATTATGAACAAAATTTGTAAGAGAATCTATGACTAACAATTATATGACTAATATTATACATACGAAGCGCTCGATTGTCAACATTTCATAATTATGGGTTCGCTCTTTGTATTGGAAACATGAAATTATAGCAGTATGCCCTTCACCATAACAGGATATTGTTGTTCTCTTAATAAGAGAGAAAACGTCTTAGTAGACAAACCATGTAATGTCTGGAACATAACCCTTGTCTTTTAGTAGTATTTGCTGCATACATATGTAATTCTTATTGGATTTATCAGTATAATTATAATTATATAAACTCCTCTGTTGGTTAGCACCTACAACTTTTAATTTTTTCTTGTTTGTGAACTTCATTACGGTACTTCAAGTTAGGCCCATGATTTAAAAATATCTCATGGGTTCAAACCATTATTGAAAAGAAATTTTGTATATAACATTGCAATAAGAGTTGATGCTTCATTCACTCCTCCGATCTCTTTGTATCATACGCACATTATTTGACTAACATCAGTGGGAGTTAAGTGTCCTACAAATTATTACTTGTATACAGTTTAACCAACACCTTTTACTGAGGAAATTATTACGGTTGAAAGCCCATTGTAAAATGTAACATTTCTAAGTAACAGTTGACAGTAAACGACAACAGCTAGCTCGTATTATTTTCAGTGCACAATGATTATCGCACACAAGAGAAGGGAGGAGTGGTGATACTGTTTTCGTTTACGGTTATATATTTGTTTCTCTGTCCACCCAAAAAGAGGCAGAAGGAGTTGAGTCATTGTCAGAATCTTTTTCAGGCAGTCAAGTGGGTTGACTGAGATGTGAAAAATGCCAAATCTGTAGAGCAAGCTGGCGATTAAAAATGACGGCACTGTATTTGTAACTCCTGACTCAACACTTTCAGTTCCTCCTTCCCCCCTCTACCGCAGATGATGATCTTACTCCACGAGGCGTTGTAGTTGCCAATAATTATATAGAGCGGACACCACAGCAAGTGCATTTCTTGAATTTTCTATAGAGCAGGTCTTACTTTTTTACTCTAGCACCTACAACACATGTACATGAGCTAGAAATGATGGTACACTTATTGGCGTACAAATGTACGAGACTATTAAACACATACGGTATACTCGTAGCTCTTGTTCTGTAGCTATATAAGACACTCATGAGATACCCTTGCTGGTGAACCGTACATGAAGGCTTCATTCATGAACAATTGAAGAGCAGAAATTCTTAGTGGACTACTTACAGTAATGAAATATTGAATACTTCTGCCACTAAATACTATAATATAGCCTTGCTCTAACTTCACAGAAATTTTTGGTACTATATATATATATATATACTGTATGTATATGCGAGTAGCATAGTACGTTGCGTACTCCATTTAGGCGCTGACCTTGTCATGGATGAAAACTACAGCAGTAGCATACATTAGTCGGTAAGATATATAAATTTTGGATTCGGTTATATAGAATACACCACTAAGTTTTTTTTTGTCTTTCAAGCACATTCAACCAGATGCGTTTTTAGATTGCTGACAAAAATTCACTTAAAAATTATTTCATTATAGATATGAAACTGCTGGGCTTCAATAATAATTATCTTGCATCTTTTTGTGATCTTTATTTGCTATCACGAGATGCTCAGAGAACATATAATATTGTTTACATTCCTCTATTGGAATTAGGATATTCGCTTCCTAATATTTTTGTATCAATCAACGTAGAACATTACCCACCTTTTTCTTATTTGTTTTCCTTCTGCACCAAATATTTTCTTCGGCGTAAAACAAAGCACTGACTACCTTCCAACAAGCTTTAATGAAAGAAACTAATTATAATTTGTTTAAAATTTGTGTGCTTAGCACTGATACACGTGCCACTGCTTTTAATCGAATTCGACATTCTTATTCTGACATGGTATTAATTTTTTGCTATTGAATGACCTTATAATTTTTCACAAAGTACAGGCATTGCCCCCCCCCCTCCCCCATAGCATTTGAAAGTTTGAAAGAGTAATGAACAAATATTAAACACTTTATATCTCCTTAGAATATAATTATACTTGAGAATTACGAATATTATAATGGTACATTTCTACTCATCTGAATTGCTGTTTTTATGATTTTACTTTATGTTGTTAACATTCCCATAATACCAGTTGCTTCGTGAAGACACATTGACAGACTTTCACCTGTTTCGACGTGTAATTCGCATTTAACAAATCCAACTTCGTTTCGCATCGACACAAGCAGCTTCCAGGAGTAATCCACAACACTTCAACACTGTACACTTTGGCATATATTCTACTTCACTTACATCAATTTACATTGCACGTGTGACATTAATTTCCACTCAAGGATTTGAACAAGGAACTCCAGTGGAACAGGCGTCTCCCGCTATCTCTGAGCACGTGTCACGCCTGTGGCGCACTTTACGAACCAAGGGATCCAAGGGAAGAAAATCACATAATTTTAGGCTTCCGCTGCCTCCCCGCCAGGACTAGCCGAAATTGCGGGAAGGATGCTGCAATCATCTCAGCAAGGAGGAAGTGAGGGTTGGCGAATGGCCATGGGAGTCCCTTTGTTATCTATTGAGACGCTATCCTTTTGGAAGCTGCCAATTTGGCCACGAAAATTATGATGTGGTCATGCGGCTAGTGGGACTAAAAAGACCGTCCCCGTTCCTGAGTTTTAACGATCTAAGCAGGGCACAAAATTGAGGTTTCTAATATGTATGCGATCGCTTAGGCTGAAACCAGATTCTTTTTAATTTTGGTTACCCATACGTTACCTTCGAATCATGTACTGCAGCCTAAGCTTCACCGTTTTCTCTGATTACCCCCTAAAAGAAACTTTTACTTGTTTTTAAATGAACTATGCCTTAGTAATCAACTGTTTTTTTCGCTGAAGGCACCACCCAAGTCCTATAATTGAATTTTGCTCAGAGAAATAGTAGGTTTCACAGGATAGACTACTTATAAGTGACTATACATGAAGTGCAATGTTATATAGTGCGTATGTGTTATGTGTCGTAACGGCGCTAACGCAGCCTACAAAATAGAGCTTCAGATGTGCTGCGCAGTGGATAAATATGAGTTACGCCATGCATCTACTGTACCTTACAGCTCAATATATAAGCGGCAGAGATTAATTTTTTCACTTTCATATTATTGTAAAAGGTGCCGAAATGCTAATACGGTCGATTACATGAGGGAACACTACTACTGTAATTCCTTCGTAAAAAAGGTTGCCCGTGGAAGGTAAGTGGCGTCTTTATTCATCTTCAGTAAAGTTTACAAGAGCAGCAATTCCACATAAAATTAACTTTGAAAGCGCATATTAAGGTAACAAATAATTATTCCTTCATACACAATTCTAGAATAAAGCACAACTATAAAAGAATCCAATTTTATAGCACCATCGCCTTGTTACAAGAATTATTCATCGCTCAAAATACTGCAGTTTAGCAAGCATGCAGTATTGCCCTATCTTATCAACAGCAAAGTAACTTCCGTAGTAAAGTTCATATTTCAGTGACAAACTTAAGGCTTTGATGAAATCTGTGCCGACGCAAGATTCCTCTTAATTTTAGTACACAATGATAATTAATTTTTATCTGCATATCTGATTTAATTTTTAATGTCACATCAAAAACTCTTTTCTTATGTTTCATAGACACCTTTGACCAAAAATCAATTGCATATTTACATGCGACGAAGAACATCGATTTGTGGGCAAACATTTCAGTCTGGCGTCGTTTGCCAGCGAACAAGAGATGCGTAAGGCAACATTGTCAGAACTTCCTACATGATTGACACTTCTTTGATGGTTACCATTGACTGTCGGGTTTGCCTGGGCTCGCTTTTTGAATATGCAAACATAAATCACAATGCGTGGGGACAAAAAACAGTGAGTGCGTTGGGTATGGATCATCAGTGTGTAAAGATATAGAGCTCGCCGACTACAGCGATCGAGCGGTTCAAGCTCTGCTGCATAGCTCCCGAGTGGTAAGTGAAACAACCTTATAAATACTGACCCACGAATTAAAGTTCTTCAAGGGCTCAATAAATTTTTCGACTGAGAACTCAAAGTATATGCCTGATGATACATTATAGATGGAGCAAAGTAAATTTATATAATAATAGGATTTTTAATATTGTAGTCCGTCTTGCCCGTATAAATGTGTGCTCAAAAGTTGAGAAATTTTCCGGTGTTTGAACAACCCATTATTATAATTGTGTTATTAATTTTATTTGGATTTATATAAAAAAAGTAAATCATGAATAATTAGAGAACTGTGTTAATGAGGCCTGCACGTATAAGAGATCAATCGAATTTTCAATTCAGAATTATGGGGCTGCTGCACTTGTCAGAGTAGCCTTTCAATTTTATTATAAATTATGTATTAATTTATTATTTCATATTTGTTTAGAGAACGACTGGCTTAGCCTATTTCTAGATTAAATTATAATCCGATTTGAGAGATTTGTCTAGTTAAATTGACTTGTGGCAATGCCAAACAAATGTGAGATTACATTAAATAACATAGCTAAATGCTCAGAATAGTGAGTGATATAGAAGATATGCCGCGAATGAGGGTATTGCCAAACGCAATATACGAGTTATCTTGTACCAATATAATTGCAACAAATGCAATTACAGAACGTCATGGTATATATTCATTACGATTACTAGAAGTCCTATTGTAGAGAGCGAAAAAGGGAAGTTCAGTAAATAAGAAAGATGAAGGCAAACTAACGGTGCAATAATGTAAGAATAACTAAACAATGGAATAAAACTGAGATGCAAAGAAATATGAAATGTAAAGCAAATAGAAACTAGAGCCCTCTGAGAGCACATAACTCCGCCAAGTAAGGCAACGGGAACTAAAAATTCAAATTGGCTCTGAAACCATGGTTTCTTTTGTATCAATTCCAAAATCTAATCATTTGTGCATTTTAATAGTATTTACAGTTTCTGCAGTTTTTTTTTTTTTTTTAAGATGCTTCCATAACTGCTTGAGCTATGCTGCTAACAAACATTATGACAACCTTATGACAAGTATAAGTCAAACATGCAAACGAACCAACCGATCTGCACAAAAATTTAATCATTTATGTTTTGTAACATTGCTAACAACTGCTGCAAATTTTATAAAGATCCATCCAAAACTTTTTTAGTTATTGCGTAACAAACATTACGACAAACACAACTCAAACATGGAGAAGAATCAGTCGATATGCAGCAAAGTTTTTAACCATTCATGTCTTTTAACATTACTAACAATTCCTGTAAGTTCCATAAAAATTCACTCTAAACTTTTTGAGTTATTGCACTAACAAAAATAAAATCAAACACAGCAGCAAACATACGAACAAACCAGCAAATCCTCTCAAAACTTTGGTCATGTACTCCTCATGATATACCGAACAACTCATGTGAATTTCATAAAAATCCGTCTATGAATTTTTGAGTTATGGCATTGAGAAAAATGAGGCAGACAAACAAACATACAAACGGATGGACGGATCTTCACCATAAGTTAATCATTGTTCCTCCGAACATACCTAACGATCCCTGTAAATTTATTCAAAATCCGTCCATAACTTTTTGAGTTATTTTGGTGACAGACAAATAGCCAGACAGACAAGCCCGACGAAGACATAACCTTTTTGGCGGAGGTAACTAGGTTAAACGCGTAACAGGGTCAGAAACCTTATGAAATCGAAAGTAGTAACAAAATACACATAGAGACATGTTTGGTTGCATGAAGCAAAATATACTAGAGTTAACTAAGTTATTGATTTAGCTATCAGATTATTAAATTTTTAGTTAATAATAATGATTTATATAGTTAAATATTTTGGTTCTATTACCAAACTTTATGGTAAAATTTACTAAAAGAAAGTTTGGTTCCAAACTGGATTTGGTTATTTTTACTCATTGCATTTAGTAACTAATACTAATATAAGGTCATTATTACCAAAACATTGAAGTATTGTAAGCATAGAAAAAATGTTCCATTAACAACATTTTTTCTTAAATTTTTTTTGCAATAATAAGAAAAATATTTTGATATTCTAAACAAAACAAGTTAACTAAAACATTTAAGCTATCATTACCTCACCGGTATCTATGCGTAGGATGAAACCATAAGTGAAACGGCGAGAAGTGACGTAAAAGGACGAGAAGAGAAGTGAAAAGAAAAGATATGACGTAATGGAGCGATAAGTAAAATTAAGTAAGAGTAAGTAAAACAGTGAGAAGTGACTTAATGGAGCAAGAATGGAGCAAGTAAGAAGCAACTTAGCAGAGCTATAGAGTTGAAGTTAGCGGGAGAGAAGCTATGCGAAGGGACGAGAAACGAAGTGTCGGAGCAAGCACATGAGAGACAAACCTAGAAACAAAGTAAGAGAAGCTAAGCTGTACAGAGCCAACAGCAAATCTGAAGCAGAGCGAGAAAATATGAGAACAACGAGTAACATTACAGAGTGCGAGCAAAATGCTAGAAAGTAACGAACAGAGTAATAGGTAGAAAAGTTAGGACAAAACGAGCTAACGCTAGAACAAGGATGAGCAATAGAGAGAGAGAGAGAAAAGCAACGTACTAGAAAGCGAGGAGCAAAGTAACAGAACAGAAAGCTAAATACCATGGCGTAATAATTCTAGAACCTAAGCGGTAGCGTGAAAGACCAACGACCAAAGAAAACGGTGAGCAAATGTCATGAACACACCAGACCCTGAGCGGTAGAGCGAGAAGCGGCGCCCAGGAAGACGAGAAGCAAAAGCAACTTCGGGAGAGAGACGCAGTTAATCCAGAGGCGCCGCTGAGCTCCAGACTGAAATTAGCGTTACTCAGGTGCTAATTTTCGCACGGTAATTGCTAATATATTGGAGATGCTCTCAGCAGAGCCATTAAAGTTGCTCCTGCGGATCCTCGGCGTCAATGCGAACTTAATGCCTACTTCGGATAGCCTTCTCTCAAAGCTTAATTGATTGATTTGCCTACCGAATAATCCAATTTCCAGTAATATGCCCTCAGCGTGTCCATATACTGAGGAGGCCCCAGGGCAGCATTTTTCAGAATATTTGTGCTAAAGTGGGATTATTTTCCACAATAAAGGTTCTGACGAAAACAGCTGCTGGTTGCGTCGTAAAGAAGGAATGTTTTTAATGGAGGAATATCGGCGGAGTTTCTCTCTGAATATATTAGGTGGCAAACTGGAATTATTTTATACTCTATCGATATTATTGGAAATCTTCAGAATCCAATTCTGTGAAAAGGAGTGGATATTTCTGGAAGGCGCTATTGATAAATTTAGCAGTATATATATTTTAGGTCGTAATGTGTAGCTCATGTTTCTCAATAGGGTTGAAAAAAAATATGAGAAACTTTTATGTAAGTAAAGGTCACGTATTTCTCTATTTGGGCTTTTGTGGAGGTTTCTCAATTACTTGTTATGTAGTAATCAGCGATTTTATGGGTCAATGGGAAATTTATCACTATTATTAGTGTCACCCGATGGTTTTAATTCTCAATGAAGATTATAGATATATACCGCACATATTCTTCGTTTTGCTAAACTGTAAGCAGCTGGTAAATTTATAAAATAATGAATTAACGGAATACGTGTAATTATATAAAATACGGAAGTAATAAACTTCATTTTAACAGAAGCACTTACTTCCGATTTTATTAGGAAAAATATTTTATTCGATGTCTTTATCTCAAACAGGGAAACCTGTGTGCTTTAGATACAAGGTCACTAGAATTAACTAAAAGTATACATCGGTAAATATTGTTATGCTGCATTGTTATATTTGTCACGCAGTCTTCACACTTGAAGGTCAATGATCTTAATCTGTTAACAAGTAAAGTAAACTGTTAAATTTTACAAAGATAGCACTTTCACTAACGACCACAGAAAAAACGCAGTATACGTGCATGGGTTGGATAATAAAAACTGTGTTTTATCTAACTGAAGTGTAGCTTATGGCTTGCACCTTATACACAGCTTTCCTTTCACTGGATGTGTGAAACGAAGCGAAAATCAATTGTGTTTAAAAAAGAACTTTGTACAAGAAAATTTAAGACATCTGGTGAACGATAATCAACTATTTTTTGAGTACTTTGAATACCAGAAAATTTGTATTGTAAAAAGGCAAATTAATTGAAAGAACATGAACAGAGATCGAGCATCAAAGCACCACAGTACAACTCGAGGTTTCTTCATAAATTATTGCATCTTTAAAGTTTATTTCCATATGAATACCTTCCACCATATTGTTCTGCCTTTGCAAAAAGTATTATTTTCAATATTGTAATTCTCAAGTAAAACTATTACTCCAGCCTACAAACACTTTGTGCAACTTTCATCTGCTTTATTACCTGAAAATAAGGTCTATTACACGACCTACGATTTTCAGGTATAATTATCAACATCTAAACAACTTCGAAATGAACCTCGTCGCACTATATATACTGTATATACTACCACACTGGGTAGTGGGTATGTTGCAATACCCAAACTATGATTGTCAGTCAGTCTCGGATAGTTTTACGCCAGTATTCACCTCTGACGATAGATGGCACAGTGTTTTAGAGGTTTAGCTCTCTGGACATCCTCGGTATCCTCTTTGCCCAGGTTCTTCGAGTAGGGTCGGCCTCTTGTGTGAGGTGAATGCGGTGTTTGGTGACAAGGCTGTAATTCATAGATTTTTTAATGCATTCCTGCTGTCTTTGTTACAGTAGTGTCCATTGTCTCGCCTTTACCTGCTGCTAGTCACTTGCGTCTGCTGGACCGACTTGCTAGCTCAGCCAGCACGCTTGCGCTCAGAATTTAGCGAATGTGCCTAATAAGGGGTTGTTCCCTGCCTTTGTATGTTGTATAAACATTAGGTGTATTCCTCTATCTCTGCCCCCATGATTTCTGGGGGAAACACACGTGCTCCGGCAAATGCCCTCCGCTTTACACCAGCTGAACTGGTGGCTTCAGGCAACATTTTCCACCCAGATCCGTCCGAAATTCATTGCTGTGATTCGCGTTCATAGCGTAGATCTGCCTGCATTTAAGTCAGCTGTTAATGGCGTTTTGGTGGATCCCTTTTACTAGGGTTTCGGGCTTCGTGGTGCTGCTTACCTCTTCATTTGGGTTTTCTTACCTGTTTGGAGAAAGCCGTGTTGCAGTTTTGATAATAGTAACAAAAATAATAATAACCCAAAGAACATCAAGTCTCTTGAGCAGAGTATATGCTGCCCCACTTAGAAATGAAGTCTGCTGCAGCACCTACTACAACATGCAGCAGGTCCTAATGGCCTTATTACCTGTAACTGAAGTCTGCTACACGACCTATTACTGCACGGTGTCGGCTCCAATAACCTTATTACTCAGAAATGAAGAAGACCACTACACACCCCATGCCCTGAGAAGAGAGATGCCACACGTGTAATAGAGTTGCTCGGTCGGGCCGACCCCGGCGAACTGCCACGGCCGCTGGGGCCTGTAGAAGCTGTCAGTTAGCTGTCTTATTAGCCAATGTTCGGGTCCAGACAAAGATAGTCGAGCGGCGGAGTTGGAGGTCGGTAAAAAGCATGGACTGTCACAACGGCATAGCGAAGGGCTGCCCCAAACAACGGAAACAAAATAAAATAAATGCTGAGGTTAAGTTAGGTAAAAGCTGGTCAAGTCCTACCCACAAACATTGCTCTACAGTAAGTGTTATCGAAAGGATTATAACTATAACATGCTTGATGTTGGACACTATTATGTATTAAAATAAATACGTTGTGTGTTGATTATGGCATCAAATGATCTGACTTCACTTCAATAATGATGTACATACCTACTTTTTCTGTCATTCTATCCTAATCAGAGCTTCATATTATCCACTTCTTCAGGGTGCAAGATAGTCATGATAAGGACCTTTGTAGCATCAGCTACCAGGATTATCTACAGTACATATGAGGCTGTGGGTGCGTGCAAAGATAGCACGAGAATGCCTCCAAAAAAAAAAAGAAAAATCGGCTTGCCATTCAGTGATGTATAAACCTTATGCAGTGAATTCACTTCGCAAGTATTTCTGTTATCTTGGATGCGCTCATGCATTGCCAAATTTCACATTCGTAAAGCTATTGAACATTCCTCTGATCTGTATTTAATTACTCCTGTGACCTACTTTACTTTCTTTGAGATACCCTGCAGTGGGTAAAATTACAACTATAGCATTCTGATAACCAATAGGGATTACTAGAATTATTTATATCTTCATGCTATGTATATCGTTCAACTTCTCAAGGGCGCCTTCTATGACAGATATGACTGGGACTTTCAAAGACCATTAGAAATTACCTCAAAGAATTTACTCACTTGACTTCTTTCAGCATTTCTTTTGCAAGACATCCGATTGTGACATCGACTAACCATATGAAATTATTTTAATTTATGTATTTTCGCGACTGCTTCTGATAAGTACTTCCACCTGCAGTACAGTATGACAGGCAATTGTGACATCCGTAAACCATTGGAAATAACCTTAATTTATTTATTGGTGCGACAGCTTTTAGCATTTCCCCGTTGGTAGGCGGGTCTACATGTGACATCTCTAAAGCCATTGATGGCATATGAAGAGAACCTCGAATGCGCAGCAGCGCAGAGAAGACGGGAGGTTTAAGTGTCCTTTTGTTGGACGGTGATGACAAAGAATTCATCTAAATACAGGTTCACTTAATGTGTGAGGGAGGAATTAGTGAAGCACTTCTTAGGAAGCGAAACTAAATTGAGCGGTGGATGCTCTTAAGTTGTGTCAGTCTCGTGTGTCCAACCGGATTGGGAAATAGAGGCAAATATGTGTGGTAGCTGCCAGATAAACATCAGCCTCAACACTCACTGACTCCGATTTGATGGTGGGCAGAAATTATTTTTCTTCTCAGAAAGCTAAGGAGGGGAATACACTAAGCCCATAGCATACATTGTTTCGGACTCTCTCAGACTCAGAGGTGGCTACAAGTTTATTTTCATGATGTGCAAATGCACAAAAATGTTCTATTCCAGAACAGTTAACAGTATCTTCAGTTGGTAAAACATCTGAATTGATAATAACCACAAATTTTGATGATAAACCCCAACCGTAGCTTAAAGTGTAGAAGACCATCTACATATATAGCATACATGTGAGATCCAGCTAAAAACTAAGCATGTCTTCCTTACCGCGGAATTCATCTAGCTGCTCGCAAATCAGATGCTCTTCGGCTTTTAATTCCTTTAGCTCACAGCAAATGGGTAGATCATCTTCACGTAATCTCTAACCACCTACAACAACCCGTCTACCCTTGATGTTGCTCCCATTCAATTCCAACGGTCGTTTTCTCGAACAGCCCACTATTACACACTTTTTTTAAATTTCCCACCTAATAATGTAAAACTCAATCATTTCTGAACCTATAACGAACGTCAAGCTGCCAATCGTTTCTCTGCGTTTCTCCCATTTTACGTCTATTGCAATACTGTCATTCACAGTTACACTTCTTATACCTTATTTAAATTCTGCACCTGATAGCACCAGGGTCAACCGTCTCTCTGTATCCTCCAAAGGCCCCGAAACAGCCCATCTTTTCATTACGATCCTCCCATTTAACGCCTGTTGCAGTTTTATACGCCGAGTCAAAAGCTCGAGATCTGGACGGCAGCCACTTCCAGCCTCCCGATGAATATGCCAGATAGCTTCTAAATGAAATGCCAAATTAAATGGTGAAGTGCTGTACAAATATTAGTGCTGAGAAGCCCTGGCTAATCCTGCCCTTATCTGGACGAGCGTCTACGCTCCAGAAACCTGCGCGGCTCCTCAGTTTATATATATATATGTATTTAGCGTACACACATACATACGTACACACTATGCGCGCGCAGGAAGTTTGGTTAGGATAATATAGAGTGCGCATTAGAGAAGTCAGAAATTGTTGTTTACAATGATAATAATAATGCTTTATGAGGTGTTCAAGTACTACGAAGGGCGTATGAAAAGTATTCAGCATTGCTATATAAGAAGCGTTGATGCATGATCAAACCTATGATTTTTTTGAAAGTACAACATTCTATAAGTATTCCTGTCAAATATTGCGATTCGTCAATGTTGAAAATGAAATTGCAAAAGAAACCATCAGAAATCCCTTATCTTTTTGAAATTTTTCTAATGCTTAAGCTTTTCGCACGTCATTGCACATGGTTTGTTATAAAATTCAGAGGCGGCTTATTACAATGGCGCGGAAAGCACCTACTGATCAAAGTACAGTACAGTACATCTTAATGACAAATACTCGCTGGAATATTGTAATTATACTTATCTTTTTTCGAAAAATCGAGTCTCTGCAGAAACACATAGCTCGCAGCAGAGCAAAGCTAGAACTCTATATTATGGGTCAAAGAGGTATAACAGCAGAGTCCCACATTGTGACCTACACAGCAAAACTTTTGTTTCGTTTCAGCCGGCTGTCCAATTTATTGTATGTAGTAGGAGTAGCGTAGCAGTTTCAAAAAGTGAATTAAAATACGGGTAACTGATTTGAATAGAATTACAGAATAATATGCTGACAATGTTTGCATAGGAGACTGAGGTAAGCATTTTATCATCGCCCACGATACCGGTTGGAGAAAAAATCGAAACCTGTAACTAACACTCAATTATCTCTACAGTGCGTACAACTACTGGTAACTTGTCCTGCAGCGCGAAGAATATTTTTTTGTGGCGATTTAAAATTAGAGAATGAGGAGTAAATTATTGTTTTTGATGCTTTTGACATACGAGCGACGTATTAAAACTTTTAAGCATCACTGTATAAGAAGGGTTAATGCACGGTCAAACCTATGATATTTTCAAAGTACAACATTTTGTAAGTATTCATGCCGAGGAAAAAATTGCACATAGAGTTGAAAAATAAATCAACAATAATCCCTTATCCATTTTAGTATTTCTAATGCTTTAAACTCTTCACACACGTACCTCTCGTAATATCGTTTACTATTTGCTGGTACTGTACTGCACAACGTCGGAAAATTTTAACAGTTGGGGCCGGCGCGCCAGTCACGCGCGAGCTGGAAGCATTTGGAAGCAGCTAGGATATCTCGCCCCCATTATTAGTTTTTCATAAGCGAAAACATTGATCGAGTTGTTACACGCAGCTCTAGAGAAATCAAATCGAGGCTGAATTGGCAACGGTATTGTGTGTGTCCGAACTCTACTCTGCAAGGGCACTGTCTGTTCGGGCTGGACACTCAGTGCATGTCAGAGTGTTGTTACTTGATGTTGTGCTGTGCTGCGGGCCCTGAAGTTCTTCGAAAATTCTAGTTTCCTTCAGCGCTGTCACCCATTGCAAGTCCAAAGTTTGCCAACATTATTGTTATTATTAAAAACGTCGCGCTCGGGCCACCAAGGACAGGCAGTGCAACCCAAATGAAGGATTATGCAATAGCGGGAAACGGAAACGTTGCTAAGGAAATTCCAACAGAAGGCCATTAACAGCTGACTTACTAGCCGGTAGGCCTACACAATCGAAAGCAGATGCCAGCAATGAATTCTAAATCGAAATGGACCAGGACAGGAAACACCGACTGAACTGACGAGTTTGGTACCCAACAGTCTTCAAAGTGCAGGTGTGCAGCACGTGTAATCCTTCTAAAGACCTTAAGGGCAGGAACAGCAGAATAAAATCAGTGCCTCTCATTGTTGTACACCTTATAACTCATACGGAGTCCATCCACCTCTCTCCTATGAGAGAGATTCACCAGATCTCTCTCAGCGCACAGCCTGCCGGCTGAAGTAACAAACCCGTCCAGGAGACGCAAGTGACTGGCAGCGGACGAAGCTCAGACCGGAGAGCAATACTCCAACACAGCATAAAAGCATCTACAGACTCCATCTTTGTCACCAAACACATTTACTTTAGGCAGGAGCCCAAACTTACTGGAAGCATGTTAAAACAGTCGCCTAATATGCAATATTTTTGGACATATTTACTATGTTTTAAGGAAATAAAATGTTCTGTCACAAGATACTGCCTGCTACACCTGTGGGTCTTGTGATATAATCATGCTGATACATAAGTATTTTAAGAATGTATAACCTGTTTTAACTGCTGTTTTTCAGCAAAAGGGACTAGCATGTGGATTGGTCACAAAACTATGAAGATCAAAAGACACATTAAACGTAGAAGGCATGGCAGGGAACGGCACACATCAGGAGAGATACTCTATTCTGTTTCTGTAGCCCACGGACAGACACATGAAAATCGTCAAGCAGACATATCAGACATGGCATACAGACACATCGTAGATGGCCGCACGCATCTCCATTAGCCGCCCAAAAGTCCGGAGAGATGCGCAGCAGTTACGTAAGTGGCTGGCAGCTCTGCCACTCCCACACACACACATACAAACACACACTCACACTCCGCAACAACAATCAGCTAATGCACAGCTTTGTTTACTAGGCGATACAATCGGGCTGCTTCTGAGGACTGAACAGCAGCGGCTACTGTGGCAGTGGTAGAGTGATGCCAGTATGTCAGTCCCAGCAGTGGTTAGCGGTAATGATATTGGAGGTCCCAGCACTGGGTAGCCGTAATGATATTAGAGGTCCCAGCACTGGGTAGCCGTAATGATATTGGCAGTCCTAGACTCCTGGCAGTGGGTGGCGGCAATGATATTGGCAGTCCCGGCAATGGGAAGCGGTAATGATATTGGAGGTTCCAGCAGTGGGTAGTGGTAATGATATTGGAGGTCCCAGCTCTGGGTAGCCGTAATGATATTGGCAGTCCTAGCCTCTTAGCAGTGGGTGGCAGCAATGATATAGGCAGTCCCAGCAATGGGTAGCGGTAATGATATTGGAGGTCCCAGCACTGGGTAGACGTAATGATATTGGCAGTCCTAGACTCCTAGCAGTGGGTGGCGGTAATTATATTGGCTCTCCCAGCAATGGGCAGCGGTAATGATATTGGAGGTCCCAGCAGTGGGCAGCAGTAATGATATTGGCAGTACCAGAAGGTGGGGGATAGCCGCAATGATATTAGCACTTCCAGCAGTTGGGGTACCAGAGATAGCACAGCCAGTCCCATGAGGCAGCTGCCAGAGAAATTGGTAGTGTAGTACGAGGGGCTGAGAGCGTGGACTGCTGTAGAGTGTTGTACTATGCTAGAGTATGTAACCGGTAGCGTGTAGTTGGTGCGATAATATTGTATGAGTATGTCATATTGGTAGTGTGAGAGCAGAAAAAGAGATCCACTCTGATAATCTAGCACCTATTTTCGCGAGATTATCCGCTGCCTATTCCTCAACACACTACCAACCTATTCCCCAGTGAACTACCAAACCATCCTGTAATGTTGCACACCGTGACCGTCTCACTGGGATACTAGATTACTTCAAACATCAGATTTGAACTAAGAGACGAACCTGGGGATCCATTCGCACACAGGAGATGACGCCTAAGTCTCGGAATCCTCGATCTCAGCACTGCAAAGTGTTCTGCTTTTGGCAGCGTTTTCGACTCACGACAGGAGACGTGACTCGCGCGTTTTTTTTTTTTTTGGACGTACCCTATTAAAGTTCCGTCTGTGGCTAAAATGGCAATTCCAAGGAATCTAGTTCTTGAAATAACTAGTCGCACTGCTAATATATACAACTGCTAGTATTCAATTAACCTTCAGCATTTCTGTCATTGATAGTCTACGACTGGAAGGGGGGTTGGTGAGTACTGAACTCAAGGTCAGTGGGTCAGTCATATCAGCTTTCCGTCTATGAAGCCATTGCTCAAAAATTTGTGGTTGACTACAGCCGTACACTCCTGTGGGCGTCGAGGGGGATTTCTCTGCAGCACGAAAAAGTGCATGTTATTGTACCTAATTAGGGAGTATGGTTGAGGCGACGTTATGTCTATAACGCCACTCCTACGACAAAGTTATTGAGCCTTCCAGCAAAGGTTTTACTGTTTCCGTTATTCCATTACCGCCGTTCGGTTTTCTATGGGAATAATTTACGTTTTCATCTCTCACTGGAAACGTGCTAGTAAACTCTCACCTTCGAAGCAACTAGCGCTCCGTCGCCCACGTTAGAAACTTGTTCCTCTCTCCGAAACTTCCCATGCTTTTGGAAGTCTATAAATAGCAGGCAAACAATAAACACCCATTGTAGCGCCGTACAATAGCAAATGTGACCATGGAAAACAAATAGAGCTTACAATGGTGACAATAACAGCACCGGGGCAATTGTGCGCAGGGAGTGTAGTGATCACCGCAGCCTGTGGCCGGGTGCTCGACAGGTTGAAAGTTTGCTGNCGTACAATAGCAAATGTGACCATGGAAAACAAATAGAGCTTACAATGGTGACAATAACAGCACCGGGGCAATTGTGCGCAGGGAGTGTAGTGATCACCGCAGCCTGTGGCCGGGTGCTCGACAGGTTGAAAGTTTGCTGAAATTGATGAAATTTTGTGGCTTAATGGCAGAATTTTTGCGTTTGCATAACACGAGCAGCTGATGAAAACAGCACAAATTGAAAATATGTATAACTCGATCTACAAAAAATGATTAAAACTAATCAAATGCGCGCTTATTTCACGATAAATGTGTAATTTGTGGATAAGAAGCACAATTTTGAAAAGTCAATTATATTTAAGGAATTGTAAACCTACTGGCATAAAAAATCTGTTCTACCAATGCGGGTATAGCATGCATTGATACAGCTGCACAGTACTTCATTATCAGAAATCGATGAAATACGAGACTTTCTGCGTGGAATAATAATAATAGGTATGTTACTTGCAACAGCATATATGTGCTGAATGTAGTGGCACAAATTTAAAAAAATGCCGGATTTTATAAAGACAATGAGTTTCACCATAGACCAGTCAATAATTGAAGTAAACAAGCCTCCCTATGCCGTAAGAATTTTCATAACATTGCCCAGTTGCATGCATCAGATCCAATCCGGAAACATGTAACCCCGAGCAACACACGCGTCTCGTATAATCACCAGCTCTGCCCACCACACGAGCTTCCTTATAAAAATGCCACTCGCAGCATCCGGCTAAAGATGCTTCTGCGGCTCCGGATCAGATATCATAACAAGATTAGTTGGCAGCTTCCGTAGAATTTAACACTTTTTCATATCCGCACCATTTGTTCTTGCGTAAACCGACGCCGTTATGTGATAGCGTTTCCGTTGGTGAAATTAAATTTGTTTTAGCTGGTTTGCAATTTTATGAAATATTGCGGGAGTGCAGCGGCGTCCATTGAGGGAATCAAGGCTACTTTCATTTCCTGCATTGCACGAAAGCTCGGAGTAGCAATCAGCAGGGGTAACAAAATTATAGATTTCAGTGTAGTTGTGTCAGCTGATGTTATAGTTATTGTGGTATTTGTAGTAGAGTTGCTTACTTCGTCGGACTATGTCCACGTGACTCTATGCACGTCACACGACTTGTGTAAAGGTGGTGAGGTACAAATGATATTTAAAAATTGAAGTGTTAGAATTACAAGTCTACAGACTATTATGCATACTGCAACAGCAGAAAGGGCAAAGCAAGAGTCTGTTTTTTTCTCTATGTTTTTTGCAAGATTATACCAATTGGAGATCTTACTGCAATAGCGGATTTGCAAAGAAAGGCTTTTTGAAACATCCTTTCATGTTTACTAAATTTGAATAAGTTTGCTGCAAGGACAGATATGTTACATTATGCTGTGTATGTAGTAATTTAAATTATGCTTCATGGTTTTTATTCAATAATTCTAATTTTGATGCAGATGCATGCGTTACGTTACCTATATAATATTAATACATGTTTCGTCTCCTCTCGTAATTTAAATTTGATACTTACATGTTATGCATCAACGAAAAATTTTATGTAAACTTGAAATTAGATATTTATTAGACAGCGGATTGACTATGATGCCTACCACCAGAGAAGAGAAGAACCCTTTGCTTCGGTTTAAGCCACTGTCTAATGCCCCGTCAGTGGAAAAAATATTAATGCTCACTGCATTTGCAGAGTTTCAAATTTTGTTTGAATGCAATTTAGGAAACCATTCTTCAGCTATTGTAAATAGTGACTATCGTAAATACATTAATATTTGTACTTTGTAGTCTCACCACAGCTGCTTCACACTTAGTACAGTCTTGACCACCGGCAGTAATATAGTTGCTACCATGTTTCCTCATTCATTCATATTTCATTCCACAAATAAAAATACTTCTGGCGCAGCTACCAGCTGTGATTCAGAGTTGCCGGTTTAGTATGTGACGTACCTGATATTTATGAATCTAGATCAGTCAAGCAATGCTGGTTACATTAAACCTTTTCTAATCAAACCTAACATGTTTTTAACTAATCTTAACCTAATATGTTCACATGTGGGCCACGTCCTATACCAGGCCCAAGGGGAAATATATATATATATATATATATATATATACCGGTATATATATATAGAACATTCAGTTAATATGAAGCACTGTGATAGTAACGGGGCAATTTTCATTTAATCATTTATCACGTCATACGAGTGGAATTGATCTTACCCATTTGAGGATAAATTTTAACTCATACGATGCGAAACACATGTAACTGAAAATAAAAAACAATTAATATTTGCATCTATGCACCACAGCTGCATAACATGAGTACTTTGAAATTACAACCACATAAATTTTACCTGTAGACGCTGGTAGCTACAAGTTGAATGGTAGATAAATAGGAGAATATGCGCTGTTCACTTCGAACAGCTCCACGCGGCAACCCAAATCTATTGTGACTCACGGAAAACGTAGTTCTATGGGCATACAATTGACGTGTCAGTGGACATGTGAAGATATTGTAGGGCTAACGGACACAATGCCATGTCTATTGTAACTGCCCGTCAGGCCTGCTAAGTGACGATATAACGATTGTTAGCGAATATTACGCCTACACAATAACAATGTTACATTCAGTGACTGAGCGGAGACTGTGTGTTATTGTGATGGTGAGAGCAGCACAGTTTGTTGGCTGCAAGTGAACACAAGTGAATGAGGTAGAAGGTGTGAAAGTGAATGTGAACACAAGTGAACAATGTTGTGATTATGAAATGGACTGATGGTAGTGAATGTGGATACAAGTGAAATAGGTAGGGTTGTTCATGCAATGCGACTGGAAGTGGTGAATGTGGACACAACTGCGCTAGGCAGCCGCCTCTAACGTGGCTGGCTACCGAGAATGATAGTACTTGAAAGTGAGGACGATAATCAGGGTGCGAACTTTGTGAAAGTGACAAAAAACGGAAATTGCGGACATAGCCAGATTTGTTGCTTAAGAAACTGAAAGAGAGAAGAACAGGTGAAGAAAACAGATATGGGTTTATTGGGAACAATATTGAAGTGGTTCAAGTGCGCTGACACTGGTAGTTGTTGGAAATTGTGAAGATACTCGTAATAAAGAAGTGCGGAAGATAATTTAACAGCGACTGAAAATTTCCATTGTGAAAATGCATATAAATATGAACAGTGTAGGGCAGTGACTTTTTAACATTAGGTCTTTGATCGTACTGTGCAGATAGGTATGCGGTTGAGCTTCCTGTTACGCGCGAGAACACTGAATCATTTCGGCTACAACATGAACAAGTTAATAACATAAGAAATTCGGCCGGTGTATCAGAAATATAGTTTAGTTGTTTACAAAGCTGAACTTGAGGGCCCACTCCTGCAAAGAAGATTCTGCTCAAGCTTCGAAAATAATTTCTGTTTTTTCTAGGCAACAAACAGAAATCTAACAAAAATTTAACTGCTAATAGCGATGCAAGGAACGCATCTATTAACAACAAGAAGCACGCAGGCAAGAGCACTGACCAATGGTAAGTTGTAAAATTGGTTTTGACCAGTTTTACGACATTTCTGGGTCGAAAAATTTATTAGTGGTCACCCACCGTTGCCCTCTACCCTATCAAAAGTCAGGGCCTCGAAAGAAGCTAAAACAGCTATTTAGCTGCTGGGCAGCACCACGGCGGCCCTAAATTTTGTATGGGTAGCAATAAATTTATATTTTTACCCATAAACACCTTTCTTGCATCACCACGAATACCTAGTTTACATTTTGTTTGTGGTCGCTACTTTGACTGGAAAAATATCTTGTTGAAGTTTCCTCTACCAGTCGTAGGCCAACCTTGGTTATTTGAGTGCACCGTGTAGTCTTTATCTTTTTTTTTAATACGAGTACCTATCTTATAGTGTGTTGGCAATGAACAAAACTTTAAAGAGAGCAACACTGTACCTCCGTACGGAAATTCACTAGTGAGCATTTCATCTGCCATTTTAAATCTAGATTCGAGATGTAATTGCAAGCTGATTGCGCTTGGGACAGCCGAAAACTCATTTCAACGTATAGAGCATTGTAGAGATTGCGGTCTCTTTTGTCTCAAGCGGCTGTAGTTTGCGATTACTGCCTAAAACTCCATCCACAATGGCGAATCGAATGCCCATATAAATGAAGCTTCTAAAAAGCTAAAGCTAAGCGGATTAGCTTATCTCGATTCAAGTCTGCCGATTGACTCTCAACGTACAGTAACTAATTAATCATCGAGTTTTTCTACCAACAAAGGTATATAAATTTTGGCCTAAGTAAAGCAAAAAATATCCCTGATTGAAAGCTGCAGCTCCCGTTCTAAACTGTACGGAGGCAATTTTCTAACAAGTTGCTAACAAGCAGCGAGGCCACTGTAAAGTCTCCCTAATGTCCAAACTTTGGCTTACAATGAAAAAGTCAAGGGAGCTTTACTACAACAACCCTTGCAATACTCGAGTCAGTCGTGCGAGTTCTCTGTCAAATGCTTCAGTTACCCCGGTATCTCAACTTGTTTCTTTAACTGTGCAAATTTCATATCTATGTTGCTACAAAATAAAGGACGAACATAAAGTTTCAACAATTGCTTACAGTGCTCTCACTTTATAGTGTAGGTGATTTAAGACTTATTATTTACGGAGTAAGCAAGTACTTGAAGAGGAGGAACTATTTCCAATAGGCTTATTTTCCATACAGTTATAAATAGAAGCTAAATCAAACTAAAACGCACTTCTGTTTGTGGTATCAAAAACTTAAATCTTCCAAGTACATCTCAGTCTTCAGAACTGAATTGTTGTCTGTCGTTAATTAAAGGAGTATGATTTTGATAGCTACTTTATGAGCTCTGTGTTTAAAAATAATACTGAAACTTTCAGGGTGGCTGTATTAACAGAAAGTCCTACAATTATTTACTCGGTATCATTTTACGAAGTAGCTATTTATACAACGAACATTAGCAAATTATATTTTGCACCAACTCTTTCCAATAAAACCTATCGCTTGACGAGGGTACAGCAGTCCGGGGTCGACGAGACCGAAGTCTTGGCTTTGTTTCCTCACTGACAATGGGCCTCTTGACCAGTCCTCTAACTTTTATGTAAAATAGTCTTGTACCGAGGAACCTTGCTAAGCAAAATGTTTACCTAGTTGTTTGCCGGTCCGCCATTTGGCTTCGCGAGTAGCAAAGGTTGGGATATCTCTTCAAATTCGGAGTGAAGGGCAACTTAGACAAGTGGGCAATTTTCTGCCGTTTAAGCGGGTGCAGTGAAGCATTCGGACGCTGAGTAGTGTATGGGACCAGACGACGATCGTGTGAACCCCACTTAATTATACACATGGCTAAATTTAATTACATATACGAAATCTTGCTGTATGAAATCACAGTAAAAAAAAGACAAGAAAAGAAAATGAGAAAATCAAAGCCATTGAACTTCCTTGCATACAATGCGTGTTATATAGAGCTTGCTGTACTCTTCTCTATGTACCATTAATATACTGTATCATGGAACCGCATGGTATCGTCTGGTCCATGGCAGTATATAAATCATATTAATAGTTATCTTTATAAAATGTCTCACAGCAGAAACTGAAACTGAAAAATAAGAATATTTAATATTAACATGACAAGTGAGCTTTTTCAGATAAATAAATCCATTATTTTTGTTATGAACCCGAAACGAGAAACGAAATCTGTGTTGCCGCTTTCTTAAATTTTTTCCACTGTGGTTTCAAATATCAGTGTAGCGAATTTCCTGTCCGTTGTACAAGTGAAGAAACGCCGGAACAATAATTAAAAGTCGCGATCTTATCGATTCAGGGAATTGTTTTTATGGTTTGAAAGCGGAACTGAAAGAAAAACGACACGAGATGTGGAAATCTTATGTTTCTTTACGTAGTTTTGCACCACACAAACTTTAACATATATCGGGTTTTTCCTATTCAGAAACTACTCAATCTTAGTCAGACTGGACAAATTTTCTAGAAGAGTTTAGTCGTCTAGAGTAATAAATTAGTAGAATGAATCCATGTAACGAAATAACACAGCCTGAATACGATAAAGTTAAAACGTAAAATTTACAAAAATCATGCAACATAACTTTACGGTTGGTTTCTTTTTCTGTTTTTAGTTGATGTTCAGTGCTCTATCTATTGCATAAAATTTGCTAAAGCATACAACATAATCCTCATAAAAAGTACTTCAATTCATCAGGTCTAAAAGACTCACAGTATACGAACATTACGTTTGCTATTTACTTCCTCTATTTATTTAAAAAAAGCTTCTGAAGTGTGCAGGCCAACGCTTATCATATAGCAGTTAGCACACTGTGGGCCTTTAACACAGATAGTATATTTTGTACACACTATATCTCAATAGTAAAGTCTACAAAACACAACCTACACCATTAACTAAGACTCTGCATCGCGATCTAGTCCACTTGCCGGAAAAACATCTCCGCAATGTAGCACTGAAAAATCTGCAGACTGACTAATTTGCATCACTCCAAATACAGTGCAGCTGTCAGTTGCGAGTAACATTGAGTTAATTACTCACTCAGTTAACAATAATTGGAAGGCAAATAATATAATTGCAGTAGCCCTCAAGTAAGTAATTGCATTTATTACGTAAATTTATAAAGAAACTGAGTTAGTCGCAATAGTCTCAGTTAATATCCCGCTGCATGAAAATGATTCTAAGGCTTTCAAGCTTGGGCACCCATTTGATAAATTTGAAGCTTCATACAAAAATTAATGCCAATACGGTAAAGCAAAGCGGAGTCTCAATTTGAAAAGAAAATAATAAGTTTCTATCCCCCCTTGTTAAGTCTGAAACATCACTGCATGATATATATCTCCTGCTTCCTGCAATAAACTTTGTTTGGTCTGTAACTTCTTAGGTCAGATATGCTAATGCTGAAAGCTGCTGAAGATAAATTTATACGTACAACAGTTTACAACAAAGCCTATTAAAATGCGCTTAACAAAGTAACGCCCCCTGAGATAAATTTAATCACGTTCCAATTAGTGATATCCGGTTTGCATGCCAATTATTTTTATTTCAAAAGGTTAAAAACTCAAATGACGGATGCTCTGAACCGATCAATTCATTGCAATTTTGTTAAAGTTATATTATCGCCCTTTGTTAAGTCTGTAACATGTCTGCATGATATCTCCTGCTTCCTGCTATAAACTTTGCATCACTCGTACTGCACATAACTCTAAATCAACTCTCCCACTATACGTAAATAACCATAAGTATATGTTCAACATTTCCGAAACAATGTGGAGTGGTAACCGGAAAAAACCCGCCGGGGAAAAACCACCCGGAAATAAGCCCCGATAGGAAAAAAGCCCCGCCTTCTCTTGAAGCTATATTTGAGAGCTCCATTAATTTAAAAACAGCATATTTAAGTAAACTAAACTATATTGTGCTGAGCTAAACTTAACTCAATATATGCTGGCACGAACATTGGTTGCAAGAACCCCTGAAATAGGTAATGTGAAGTTAAATTAGATTTAGCTAGGTGAGCTTAGGTTAGGTGAGCTAAGGTAAGGTGAAGTTCGGCTAGGTAAGGTTAGGTTAGGTGAATATAGCTTAGGTGAGATCAGGTAAGGAAAGATAAGGTTAAGTGAGACCAGCTTAGGTTAGGTGAGGTTAATTGGGGTTAGTGAGGACTGCTAGGTTGGGTTAGCCTATACCTACCGTATGTATAAGAGCCCAATTTTTACATTTTAAACTTGTTCTAAGTCCCAAAAATCGAGTATCTCGAGATATCCCTATCCAAAAAGCTAAGATCGTAACGGGAGAACTCACGGGAAAGTAGCATCAAAATGTGACGCCATTAATCAAGTCAACATCGACGAACGCCGGCTGAGCAGCCTATGAGTATTTTAATCTATTTCGCCTGAAAATCGTCACCAAGTGTGAATTTCATCCCCTGAACAAATAAATACAAGAGGAGAATATACTAATTGAACAAGAAACAATTATAAGCAATAAAACATGCATCGAAGGCTGGTGGAAACTTTCACAGCACGAGAGGCAAAATCTAGTCCGGTATGGCCCTCTGATTCATCTTCTTCTCCTGACTGGCCAGTTACTTGAGTTGCATCCATGGACAAAACACAGCATGATGGTTGTCGTCAAGTACAAAAAGTTTCTGCAATAAATATTCATATGGTTTCTCTCTCGTCAAGAATATAACATTGAATCCATTTTTAGTTAGGATTACGAACTTTACGTATGAAGGCCTGAGGTCCGACCCCTCAAATACTTCGACTCGTCGGTGTGACTTTATGTGCCTACATGCAGTGCGGTCACTCTCTGCTTACTGAGCCTATCAAGTAATAATTGCTCATGTACGAAAAGGTAGGTAACTACACAAGGATTCAAACCATTAGGAAATGTTAGCTAGGCGAGGCCTGCATTTCTCTTACTTAAAAAGTTAAGAACTAGTTAGCTCAGGTTAAGTAAGGCTAGGTCAGCTTAGGTGAGTAAAGTTATGAACTCGTAAGTTAGGTTAAAAGAAGCTAGGAAATGTACGTCAGAATAGGTTGGGCTTAGTTAGATGCGGCCAGATTAGGCTGCGTTCAATTAGGAAGAGCTACACTAAGTTAGGGGCTGGTTTCGTTAGGTTAGGGTAGGTAAATGCAGTACAGTATAATTTAACTTATTTTAATATTACTTGCTACAAAATAACTAAGTATGGACAATAAATGTACATTTGGAAATAGGTGATTTTTTTTTCCTACCGGGGCTTTTTACCTCCTGGGGCTTTTTTCCTATACCCATGTAAAGCAACATAAGCTTAAACCACTCGATAAACGATAATAGCTTCCACATTTTGTCGCCCTTACGATTGCTGGAAGTATCAATCACCAAGTATGTACTGGAAATATGTAAAGTCCGTTATCATTATATTACCCAGAAAATTATAATGATCATGTAACATAGAAACAAGCAGAATGTGCATTTTTATATGTAATTTTCTTGCCACGGCTTCATATCATAGTTACCCTTACTATGGTAACTACCCTTACTATGGTACTATGGTAACCTGCCAAAATTTCCACGAAGTCGTAATGAATTCAATTTGACCAACTTTCAACTTCCCGCCTCATGAGCTGAGGAACTGTTGTGAAACGCACGTCCTGGTTAACTAAACTTGTACTTGTGCTTCGTATTCTTCAATATACGTAATGCCATCTCAAGCCAATAATTAATATTTAAATTGCTTTCAAAACTTTTCCACTCTTAGAATTTTCAACTTCCAACATCTTTATATTCATGTGTAGGCAATTTCAAAATGCAATAAATGCATCAAATTTTAGTTGCTCGCAGGAATAAAATAGTGTTATCATACTTCCCAACACAGACTGTTTACGTTGATGAGTTAGAAACGAATGCTAATATTTACAGTACGCAGCGATCTTTAAATCTATAAAGGTTATTTTAGGAAGTTTGACAATTTGCAAATGATGGCCGAAGACCTGAAATATACTATGTTATGTAAACAATATTTTCGTTATCTTTAAGTATATATCTTTTAGATCGTTGCTCTTCAGCCTGATATTTGTTTGAGGTTTCGCTTAACAATGTAATCTATAACATAAAGTAACTAAAAATACACTATCAAATGATTATGCTCCACAAAATTGGTTCTAGCTCCACTTTTTACCGGGTGACAAATTACATTTACCTGAACGAGAATGCTTTTTAAGCACCAAAATGTAATAATAAGTATATATAGAACTAAAACTTAGCCTTTAACATCTGAAGACTCGCTGCATGTATACCCGTTAAGAGAGTTCACTTAATTCTCTGTTACTCGCTAAGAGCACCGCATGCCTAAAAGTTTTCCCTCACAACACGTCATGTAGTGTCCGGACCTCACATGTCATGTTGCGTACCGTCTGTCATGTTGCGAGCCTCATGTGATGTTGGGCATGTCGCCATGTCATAGCC
>LQNS02278187.1:8415743-8448461 GCA_001587735.2 Parhyale hawaiensis
AAAAGTCGAGGGAGCTTTACTACAACAACCCTTGCAATACTCGAGTCAGTCGTGCGAGTTCTCTGTCAAATGCTTCAGTTACCCCGGTATCTCAACTTGTTTCTTTAACTGTGCAAATTTCATATCTATGTTGCTACAAAATAAAGGACAAATGTAAGTCGTTGCAACAATTGGTTACAGTGCTCTCACTTTATAGTGTAGGTGATTTAAGACTTATTATTTACGGAGTAAGCAACTATACTTGAAGAGGAGGAACTATTTCCAATAGGCTTATTTTCCATACAGATATAAATAGAAGCTAAATCAAACTAAAACGCACTTCTGTTTGTAGTATCAAAGAGTTAAATCTTCCAAGTACATCTCAGCCTTCAGAACTGGATTGTTGTCTGTCGTTAAAGGAGTATGATTTTGATAACTACTTTATGAGCTCTGTGTTTAAAAATAATACTGAAACTTTTAAGGTGGCTTTATTAACAGAAAGCCCTACAATTATTTACTCGGTATCATTTTACGAAGTAGCTATGTATTTATACAACGAACATTAGCAAATTATATTTTGCACCTACTCTTTCCAATAAAACCTATCGCTTGGCGAGGGTACAGTGGTGCGGGGTCGACGAGACCGAAGTCTGGGCTTTGTTTCCTCACTGACAATGGGCCTCTTGACCAGTCCTCTGGCTTTTATGCAAAATAGTCTTGTTCCGAGGAACCTTGCTAAGCAAAATGTTTGCTAAGTTGTTTGCCGGTCGGCCATTTGGCTTAGCGAGTAGTGAAGGTTGGGATATCTCTTCAAATTCGGAGTGAAGGACAACTTAGCCAGGTGGGCAATTTTCTGCCGTTTAAGCGGGTCCAGTAAGGCATGGGACCCTGAGTAGTGTATGGGACCAGACGACGTACGGTACCTGAGAACCCCACTTAATTATACACATGACTAAATTACATATACGATATCTTGCTGTATGAAATCACAGTAAAAAAAAGACAAGAAAAGAAAATGAGAAAATCAAAGTCATTGAGCTTCCTTGCATACAATGCGTGTTAGATAGAGCTTGCTGTACTCTTCTCTATGTACCATTAATATACAGTATCATGGAACCACATGGTATCGTCTGGTCCATGGTAGTATATAAATCATATTAATAGTTATCTTTATAAAATGTCTCACAGCAGAAACTGAAACTGAAGAATGAGAATATTTAATATTAACATGACAAGTGAGCTTTTTCAGATAAATAAATCCATTATTTTTGTTATGAACGCCGAAACGAGAAACGAAATCTGTGTTGCCACTTTCTTAAATGTTGTCCACTCTGGTTTCGAATATCAGTGTAGCGAATTTCCTGTTCGTTGTACAAGTGAAGAAACGCCGGAACAATAATTGAAAGTCGGGATCTTATCGATTCAGGGAATTGCTTTTATGGTTTGACAGCGGAACTGAAAGAAAAACGACACGAGATGTGGTAATCTTATGTTTCTTTACGTAGTTTTGCACCACACCAACTTTAACGTATATCGGGTTCTTCCTATTCAGAAACTACTCAATCTTAGTCAGACTGGACAAATTTTCTAGAAGAGTTCAGTCTTCTAAAGTAATAAATCAGCAGAAAGAATTCATGTAACGATATGACGCAGCCTGAATACGATAAAGTTAAAACGTAAAATTTACAGACATCATACAACATAACTTTACGGTTTTTTTTTCTGTTTTTAGTTGATATTCAGTGCTCTAACTTTTGCTTAAAATTTGCTAAAGCATACAACATAATCCTCATAAAAAGTAGTTCAATTCATCAGGTCTAAAAGACTCATAGTATACGAACATTACGTTTGCTATTTATCTCCTCTATTTATTTAAAAAAAGCTTCTGAAGTGTGCAGGCCAACGCTTATCATATAGCAGTTAGCACACTGTGGGCCTTTAACACAGATAGTATATTTTGTGCACACTATATCTCAATAGCAAAGTCTACAAAACACAACCTACATCATTAACTAAGACTCTGCCTCGCGATCTAGTCCACTTGCCGGAAAACATCTCCGCAATGTAGCACTGAAAAATCTGCAGACTAATTTGCATCACTCCAAATACAGTGCAGCTGTCAGTTGCGAGTAACATTGAGTTAATTACTCACTCAGTCAACAATAATTGGAAGGCAAATAATATAATTGGAGTAGCACTGAAGTAATTAATTGCATTTATTATGTAAATTTATAAAGAAACCGAGTTAGTCGCAATAGTCTTTCAGTTGATATCCCGCTGCATTAAAATGATTCTAAGGCTTTCAAGCTTGGGCACCCATTTAATAAATTTGAAGCTTCATACAAAAATTAATGCCAATACGCTAAAGGAAAGTGGAGTCTCAATTTGAAAAGAAAATAATAAGTTTTTATCCCCCTTTGTTAAGTCTGAAACATATCTGCATGATATCTCCTGCTTCCTGCAATAAACTTTGCATCACTCGTATTGCACATAACTCTAAATCAACTCTCCCACTATACGTAAATAATCATACGTATATGTTCAACATTTCCGAAACACTGTGGAGTGGTAACCGGAAAAAAGCCGCCGGGGAAAAACCACCCGGAAACAAGCCCCGATAGGAAAAAAGCCTCGCCTTCTCTTGAGGCTATATTTGAGAGCTCCATTCCAGCTTAGGTTAGGTGAGGTTAATTGGGGTTAGTGAGGACTGCTAGGTTGGGTTAGCCTATACCTACCGTATGTATAAGAGCCCAATTTTTACATTTTGAACATGTTCTAAGTCCCAAAAATCGAGTATCTCGAGATATCCCTATTCAAAAAGCTAAGATCGTAACGGGAGAACTCACGGGAAACTAGAATCAAAATGTGACGCCATTAATCACGTCAACATCAACGAATGCCGGCTGAGCAGCCTATGAGTATTTTAATCAATTTCGCCTAAAAATCGTCACCAAGTGTGAAGTTCATCCCTTGAACAAATAAATACAAAAAGAGAATATAATAAATGAACAAGAAACAATTATCAGCAATAAAACATGCATCGAAGGCTGGTGGAAACTTTCACAGCACGAGAGGCAAAATCTAGCCCGGTATGGCCCTCAGATTCATCTTCTTCTTCTCCTGACTGGCCAGCTACTTGAGTTGTATCCATGAACAAACCACAGTGAGATGGTTGTCGTCAAGTACAAAAAGTTTCTGCAATAAATATTCATATGGTTTCTCTCTCGTCAAGAATATAACACTGAATCCATTTTTAGTTAGGATTACGAACTCAACCTATGAAGGCCTGAGGTCCGACCCCTCAAATACTTCGACTCGTCGGTGTGATGTTAGTTAGCTACATGCAGTGCGGTCACTCTCTGCTTACTGAGCCTATCAAGTAAAAATTGCCCATGTACGAAAAGGTAGGTAATTACGCAAGGATTCAAACCATTAGGAAATGTTAGCTAGGCGAGGCCTGCTTTTCTCTCCCTTAATCGCTGTTATGAAAAAAAAAGCATTAAGGTCTAGTTAGCTGAGGTTAAGTAAGGTTAGGTCAGGTTAGGTAAATAAAGTTATAAACTCGTAAGTTAGTTTAGAAGAAGCTAGGTAATGTATGCCAGAATAGGTTGGGTTTAGTTAGATGCGGCCAGATTAGGCTGCGTTCAATTAGGTAAAGCTACACTAGGTTAGGGGTTGGTTTCGTTAGGTTAGGATAGGTAAATGCAGTACAGTTAATTTAACTTATTTTAATATTACTTGCTTCAAAATAACTAAGTATGGGCAGTAAATGTACATTAGGAGATAGGTGAGGGCTTTTTTCCTACCGGGGCTTTTTGCTGGGGCTTTTTTCCTTAGGGGTTTTTTACTACCAGGGCTTTTTTCCTATACCCCTGCAAAGTAACATACGCTTATACCATTCGATAAACGATAATAGCTTCCACATTTTGTCGCCCTAGCGATTGCTAGAAGTATCAATGGCCAAGTATTTACTGTAAATATGTAAAGTCCGTTACCACTATATTATCCAGAGAATTATAATGATCATGTAACATAGAAACAAGCAGATTGCACATTTTTATAAATAATTTACTTGCCACGGTTTCATCTCATAGTTACACCTTACTATGGTAACCTGCCAAAATTTTCACGAAATTGGAACGAATTAAATTTGACCAACATTCAACTTCCCGCCTGATGAGCTGAGGAACTGTTGTGAAACGCACGTCCTGGGTAACTAAACTTCTGTTTGTGCTTCGAATTCTTCAATATTTCACGTAATGCCATCTCAAGACAATAATTAATACATATTGCTTTCAAAACTTTTCCACTCATAGAATTTTCAACTTCCAACATCTTTATATTCATGTGTAGGCAGTTTCAAAGTGCAATAAATACATCAAATTTTATAGTTGCTCGCGGGAATAAAATACTATTATCATATTTCCCAACACAGACTGTTTACGTTGATGAGTTAGAAACGAATGCTAATATTTACATTACGCAGCGATCTTTAAATCTATAAGGGTTATTATAGAAAGTTTGAGAGTTTGCAAATGATGGCCGAAGACCTGAAATATACTATGTTGTGTAAACAATATTTTCTTTATCTTTAAGTATATATCTTTTAGATCGTTGCTCTTCAACCTAATATTTGTTTGGGGTTTTGCTAAACGAGAGTGCTTTTTAAGCACCAAAATGTAATAACAAGTATATATAGAACTAAAACTTAGCCTTTAACATCTGAAGACTCGCTACATGTATACCCGTTAAGAGAGTTCACTTAATTCTCTGTTACTCGCCGAGAGCACAGCATGCCTAAAAGTTTTCCCTCACAACACGTCATGTAGTGTCCGGACCTCACATGTCATGTTGCGTACCGTCTGTCATGTTGCGAGCCTCATGTGATGTTGGGCATGTCGCCATGTCATAGCCATGGAGCGTGCACAAGAGAACATGGCACATGTTTATGTCATGACATGCAAATGATGCCTGGAATTGCTCCCATTCCGTTTCTCCGCATCTTTCTGAGCAGTGGTGGGCAGAAGTCTGAAGCTGCCCGAAGCCAACTACTAGATTTTTTTGCACCAACTACAGGCTTGAGTGTACGGCCTAGTACTGACAAATGTAATTGTGTAACGTGCCCTAAAGACTAAATACTCTACGATAAAAAATATATGATATTGCAAATATATGCCCCAAATTACTCAAGTATCAGTCTAGCAAATGCAGAGACGAATGTAATCAGAAAGAAAGATGTTTATGGTCCTCCGGGATCACCGCCCTTTCGACCTTTTTCTCCCTTCACACCTCTCTTTCTAATAAGTATATCTATCTATATTAAAAAGGCTATAAGCTTAAGTCGCAGCACGTAACTATCTCTGTGCTTTTCTGTGGCTGCATTATTAATTTTTAATCGTTTCTTTTGCTCCTATGCAGTGATATTTCCATTCAAAGAAAAGGAGCCTGCTTGTAACTTAGATTATTACAAAAGGGATATTAAGCTTTAATGTTCATTACCTCTCCATGTTTGGACAACTGTACTGTGGAAAGAGCGATCGCTATTGATCAATTTTGTATTGTTTGCTTGCTTTCATGAGTCGAAGCTAAAACGAAAACAAAGAATCACTGCCTTTTTGTTAAATGCACTTGAGTATCTGCCATTGCTTTTTAAGCTTTTAACATAGTAAAAATGTTCAAAATATAAATGTTGCTTCATTTAACGTTTTAAAAATGCAATGCAAGATGCTGCTTTATAAAAATAAAATAAAACTTCCCGTGTTTTAGACGGGAATAGCTGTTGATGCTGCCTTCTATTGGGACACAATCTTAAATGTGTTTAATTAGTTGTTTTAGTTTTATTTCCTACGTGCTTAAAGAAATCAAAATTTCAATGACTAATATGCCACTAATACCTTTACTGATATGATTCCAATAATTCATAATTTTTCTATAAATAGACTACTCTTATTATCAGTTAAGCATTCGTTATTTAGCCACAAAGTTATATTACGTGGGAGAAATAACTTTGCTGCTGCTTTCTACAGACTACACAACGTCAATGAATGTTGTCTCCTTAACTGAGTATTTTTATTATTTGTCATTGTAGTTTGTGAATCAAACGGGATTTAATTTTATATTCAATTAAGTAAAATATTTATTTAGAGACAAGCATTTTCTATTGATATAAATATCGTAGCAATCTCTACTGCATGAGTCATGGAATAATACTAAATATCTCCCAAGAATTCTATATATTTAAATAACAAAATATGACCACTTGTAATTTTTTCTTTATATAACTTTTTATCGAACATGTACGGCTATTTCACTGTATTTTCCAGAATATATTTTAGGAGAAATATTATGTAATAGTACCCAATCGACGCTTACTCATCTGGGTCGTTGACAATTTTTTTAGTCTTTGAACATATGAAGAGAAAAAACTATTCTAAAAATTACTCACTGAGCTGTTTTGGTAACAATAGATTTATGAAACTATATGCTATCAGTTGTTTACTTTATGGGTAGCTATCATTGAGAAAAAAGTGTCGCCTGCCTGTCCCCGTGTCCGTGTGTCTGTCACGCCTTTAGCTTCATACCGTATTGTTGTAACCAGTTGAACACCGATATTCTTATTGGTCAAGTAGCTAACTCGCTGTCTGCTGAATGTTCAGATATTATATGCAGGTTCGTACAAATAGCACAGAGCGTCACTAAACCAAACTGCTTAAATTGCTGCCATAAGGCCAAAGTGGTAATAGTTGCACTCCGAGAACGGAAGTTTCCACCAAAAAGCGCAGGGCGGATCATCACTCAGAATTTAATCATCTATTCCTCTCATCATTCTTAACAATTCCAGTAAATTTCTTGAAGATCTGTCCATAACCTTATGAGTCGTGTAGTAGCTAATATATATATATAGTGAAACATATAGACAGACATCTGCGTAAACATTACTTCTTTGACGGAGTTATCTTTATAATATATAACGGGTTAAGAATTCAAGCTACATGCGGAGGATGGAACTCAAAACTGTTAGAGTTGAATTTACCAAAGAAGAGAAGAAAGATTCAGTTTGAACTTTTCAGATAACGAGTGCTACATGAAACTACTATACAGTACATTGCTCGCATCCACGAGCACCAAACACGCTTGCGGTGCAATGATCATGAAAAAAGCTGATCGATATCAGGGTAGGTTTATTAATTTGAGACATTTCTTAGGTGTTCTTGAAATACTTTTCAAGATTTCACTACAGCTTGCTGAAACAAAGCAAAAATTTTGTTGTATATAGGAGATGCATAAGGCAATACTCGTGTGTCTACGCTCTACGAGCAGTTTTTTTTTTCTTAGTACAGTGCCTTTCAGACCCTGTCGTGGAGGTTGAGCTATACTGCGGGCTGTGTGTTGCCTTAATTTGACCATACACGGCCGGAATCTTGCCCATTATAATTGAAAGTCTGGAAATGCTTTTGCTGAATTACTAAGAAGTGCAGTGACTTGATGCCGTACAGTATTTCCTTTGTACTTACGCGTGCACCGCGTCAAATTGTAGCCCCAATTTCATTGAATGGGCTAAGAATCAAATCGTACTTCGTTTGTCTGTTGGAACGTACCCAACTACAATATGCTATTCCATTAAATAAGTACAATAACACTTGGTTCGAAGTTTAGATCTCACTAAAATAGAGTAAGGCATTCTGCTAAATGAGATCTTTATTTTTTCGCTTCTCTCATGTTTATCCCATCATAATATAGCGTACAACTGCACTCACTGCAATACTGCATTTGTTACTGCTCGCACGCAGATTAAATGAAAATGTAGCATACAGTTCCCGTAGCTGAATGCAGCATTCCGTTACCACGTGTAATTCGCATCAAATTAAACCAAACAATTCTATTCAATGATGTTTACTATACGTCGCTACGCTCGTGTGTACCACATCGATACATACATACAATGCAGTTCCTACGGAAGAGCTGAGCAGTACTACAGCACTAGCACTCATTTACTGCATCGAGATCAAAAGTACTCCTCTCTACAAGGCGCAGTACTTCGTCCGTTCGTACGCGTGCCGCCGCTGTGATGCTGAACAGAGTAGACGTGTGCCTAGTGGAGCGTACACCGTACAACCTGCCTAGCCCTGCTGCAGATACTTCTATCTGCTGCCGATACGGGCACCAAACCCTTCTTTGCGCACTTACACAGATAATTATGCCAGCATTGTGGCACTTCTTGAGTCGATTATTCTCATGAGATTGTGTGAAGCCATTCTCTTGCGGTAAACATCGGTTTTCGTTTAGGCAACTACCCAACTTGTCTTGCAACTGATCAAGTTTTTTCGTAAACCGAAAGTAATTTTTTTGCTGCAACTTTTAAGGTAGGTCGAGACAGAATCTTTTTTAGCTGTCTGGCTGGTACTTTGGCGGTGAAGTTTTTCTTTTAGTGTTGCTGTATGTGTGTGTGCGCGATGCAGGTAAATTCTGCATTTATGCCTTTACAGGTCGATGAGAAAGCATTTTTGGCAATGGCTTTTAAACGCATAGAATATTCCATTGAACGGCTTCGTTGAATTTAAAGTAGAATTAAACTTTATTATATTGAATTTTTAATAAGTGCTTTTTTAATAATTTTCAATTCAAAGGAACAAAACCTATATGCGGGAAGATTTGGCATTCTTCAAATTTGTTTAATGACGCGAAATGCACATTGAAACTTACTTATTAAATTAAAATTTGCTAAAACTAACTGAACAAATGAAGACCTACGAATTTGAGTATTGTAGTTTACTGTAACTGCTGCATTACTGTAAAATCTCAGTGAGACTTTTCCCAAGACTAAAAGGTGAACAGCCAGAAAATCCCTAGATACTCGAACAGTCAAACTTTTCCTGACTACTCAATCAGACAATCCGTGGATACTCAGCCAGAAATTCCCTGAATTTTTCTCACTCTCTCTCTCGAAAAACAAACCAGATACCATGTAGCTACTCTCACTGAGGCTGTAGAGTTAAAATGAAACTAGGCTTATTTATCATTAATCAATTTAGTTTCGAATGTAAAATATCAGTTTTGGGTATTATAATTAAAAATGAAGAACTTCTTTTATCGAAAGGAAGCATGTTAACGTTTCTAATTAAAGCAATTTTATGGTACAAATTCGATGGCTCTTCAGCTGCGGTCCTCTTGTGTCCCTCGGTAGGCAATTTTTCAAACACTGGTCAAATTTCGAGCGAGTTTTCTCCGGTAATCATCCGCATATTTGCTAAAATGTCGGCAATCAAGTCAATTTGCTTAGCAATAATCGCTCTTAAAGTTTCAGTTATTTCTTTGATTTTGGCAGTAGTGAACTACTGTAGACTGCAAAGTGCCCTGCGATTTTTAGTAGTTAAGGCGGGCATTGCAACGCATCAGAATGCGGAGCTAAGGAAGCAACATCCGCTTGACAATCGTGTGAACTCGCCTTCACAAGAGTAAAGTAAAGAACAAAGAGCCATATTGAAGCATATATAGGCCTGTGACGTTTTTTGTGACATGAGGAGTTATACTTAAAGTCATTTGCAGCTAATATCCTAATTACCGTTCTGAGAGCTATAAATGAAAGTCAGGTTTGGGTCTCAGGTCGCGTACGCAAACAAATACTGTAATTAGGAAACAGACAGGAAACTTGATTATTATCTTTTGATTTGTTTCCGCAGGGAACAATAACTGACTTACAGTACGGCGGCCTTGTACATTTTAACGTAGATATGAAGAGATTCTTGTTAGGTTTCTGCATTGTTCTAATTACAGTTCTCTATAAGTAACTTAGATCATAAATTTACTAACATTTAGCCAACCATTCTCGCAATACACATTGACGAGAGGAAAAAACAATGTCGAAAGGAATAAAACATACAACACCATTCACAAATTCTTGCACGTTGTGCCAATTAGTAAAATGAAATTACAGTAAGCAGAGGTTTTTGAATTCAAAATATCACTAAAAAATCCAATGAAAAAAATAACTATACTCACTATATTCTTCATCTCTAATTCGATCAACTAATATAAAACTTATAGTGAGTAATAATAATTAAATGTCCCCTTACTTTAAACCCTTACAGCACAGTATGCAATTTATTCCACCTAGCATTTTTCAACTGGGAGGCCAATTATGTTCCATTAATATCACTTATATTTTTTCATTCTCATCCCCTGTAGAAAATATGAATAACTTTTATTGTAGCTAGAGCCTCACATATCGGCTTCATTGCTATGGAAAAATATTTAAAAAACAGCATTAAACAAATGATGTTTCATGCATATCAGTTTTGCTCAGTGCATAAAAGAGTTCTGTTCATTGAATATGGTTGCCATATTATATATATATATCGGTATTTATGCCCTGTACTGCACAGTTAATGTCATAATAATACTAATTTCTTTATTTGAACCCAGTCGCTATCACAGTAGGAGGTTCACTTGTATTTCGACATGCCGAGACTTATACAGTTGTATCCGCAGCTATATAAAGGACTAAATTTGACAAATTATACCTTTTGATTTATCAATAGTGCAAACATGAAATTTTAACATTGAATAGCCCTTATCACTAATAAGAATTTACTCTAATGTGAAAGAGAAATGAGGGATGAGACGAAAGTTATCGTCATATAAAATATATTCTATTTTTGCATTGTCATATACAAAATAAATATCTTCTAAACAGTACGGTTAACCCAAGTTTCTTGATTGTCCTGTGAAGAAAAGGTATTTAATAGTTATTTGAAATTACTGCAACAGTAGCACCATGACTAAACGTAAAAAATAAGGTCGATAATTTTCTGTGAAAAAACCGTTATCAAACTGCAAAAAGAAAATTACCAAGAGAAGGTACAAAGCGAATTATTTGCTCGGACACTCTTGTGAATGCCCATATCTATTAAAACATTCTTATGGAACATGTTAATCATACCAATTAATATGGCAATTACACAAAATTCCGGAATTGAGAAACCCATTTGCATGCAAGATATTGCACCGTGTCGTATAGCAAAGTCAGTAATGACTTACCTCAATATATATGAACTCGATTTTGAGATTATAGAATCGCCAAAAAAAAAGAAATTCTGGCCGGATAACCTAGCAGTAATTAGGGCAATGGGAAGAAATCCCCTAACACTATATAAAGATTTGATGGTGAAACTGCAAGAAGAAGGAGCAAAAATAACTGTACAAGATTGTCAGAACTTATTCGTTCTTATCTGTCAAAGACGTACAGCTGTTATAGAGAACAAGGTTCTATATATATCCTCCAAATATGGATTTAGAATTATCTGTTCTACTTATTAGGCTTAGATATTCAAAATTTTCCTTGTATCCTTTACTTTTTGACATCTCAAAAATTAGAATAAATTTATTATTCCTCAATTTCTAACCAAATTTTAGAAAATTTAAGATATTACTAATGATGAGGGTTCTTTAATGTAAGAATTTCATGTTTCCACTGATAATAATCAAAAGATACAATTTTCAAACTTTCTCTCCTGGTTTTCGAAAGCAACAAAATAACATCGTTATAAATTTTACCACGTGCGAGGCCTACAAGGCCATAATTATATGCGAAGGCAACAGCAAGTTAAGAAGAACTGAACTCGTCAGCTTACACCTCCAACCAGCATGTAACAAGGAACACGTTTAAGTAACCGTTAGGTGGGTAGAAAAAGGCACAACCGCTAACGATGCATTACTCTCGACGTAGCACAAATACAAAAACCACACAATCTTATTTCAGGTATATATTTTAATATATAGACTGGACTGCTAGAATATGCAGTCTAGCGAAACATTAACACTGACCTCTACAAAAAAAAAGGAAACCTAGAATATAGTTTGCAAACCTGAGATAAACGTATGACGGAAAAACACATCGTTGTCCAGGCAATAAGGAAAACACAATCGAGAATAAGTGAAACTTCCTTTAAAGCCGCGGATTAACTTGGCTAATCCGCAGCCATCGAATAAGAAATTAGGGATGCAAACGCTGTGCAGGAATTGTAAAAAAATCAATACCGTGCAGACATACAATAAGTTACAGCGAACGTATTATAAAAAGGCGAGATATGTATGTACATAAAGATATTTAATTATACCTAGCAGTACTAGGGATCAAGTTTGAACTTTAACTCGAGACCTCAGCAGTTATCGCTGTTTGGATAATTCCAGTGGTTGATTGCGAAAACGAATGAATATAAGCCTCCTTCTCTTTGTGTCCTACAGAAACATAGATGAAGTTATGAAATAAGGGGATAAAAGAAAATTAGTACAGAAACGTAATGGATTTGGTGGTACAAAAAACGCTCACACTGAAGAAAAAATAACTATGTTGGTGTACTTAAAATGCACCGCAAGCTAAAGTTATATGTTTGGCAACATAAGAAATAGTTATACCTTTTCAATAAAATAGAACCAGAAAATATAACACTGCAAAAAAATGAACAATTTAAAAATGTTGTTTCATTGCGCAGCAGTGGCAAAAGATCAAGTGAGTTTATAATTTAATACTTTCACTTCTACGAACATACTAAATATGAGCAGAAAAGTAGAGAACAACCTCTGATCTCACAGTATAAATGTAGGAATTATTTTATTAGTATTATGAAGCATCGTAACAGCAGTCATGCATATAGGAGCTTCAGTAACTTGATCGTACGACGTTAAACGTCAAAGTCTACGGATTTCACACAGAACATATCAGTATCTCAAGACTTGTACTCTCAGAGCCCTATACTGAATAAGTTAATATTATCTTTTGTTTTACAATTAAAGAATCTTCATGGAAGTGATTATTATAATGACGTTTTCATACCGAAGTTTGTTTTACTGATATTCATAGAACTATAGCTTATTATACAACAGTTTAGCAGAGATGGGTGGATTACTAATAGTACTGTATTTTACGTTAATTAAATACATGGAACCTGGATGTCCTTTATTTTCATCTAATAGTACTGTATTTTATAATTGATTTTCCTGCAATTTAATAAAAAGTAGCATAAATAACAGGAATGTACTTACTTTATAGTAATTTATTATACACTAACTTATTAAACTGGTTTTTATTGGACGAGTACACATAACACAAGCTTTTAAAACGTAACTAGATGAATTTTCAATATTTATTGTTAAAACTATTCTACAAGTGCTTATGATACAAACATTAATAAAACAAGTAATTATAATACAAATATTTTATGGACACTCATTTGCGCCATTTGTACCATTTACAGGTAACTACTCATAAGGGAACTGTTGATCTTATTAATTTCGCCGGTGTTGATATCCACTCAAATAACTCAATTCCTCTTGACATTTACATAACAGTGAAACTTACTAATAAAAACTAAAGAGACAATGGTATACACGAACTCATTTTCAATTAGACACAATAATGTTAAACCAACTCAGAATTTCCAGCAGCTTATAACCTTGTAGTGTTCAGCTTCAGGGCAAGTTGAAAATTTTGTTGGGGAAACATCTGATTAAAAAAGATACGCAGTTAATTAGCTCATACGCTGTGCTAAGAAAAAAATTCTAAAGCATGGATTAGAATTTCCGAAGTTAATGCCAAAACAGTTCGTGAAAAGTGAAATAAAAGAGGTTTCTTCTAGTAGTAACTAGAGCACTCTGAAAGCGTATACCACCGCCCAGCAAGGCAAGGATAATGAAAAATTAAAATTGGTTCCAAGACTATGATTTACTTTGTATCAACACCAAAATCTAATCATCTGTGCCTTTTTGCTGGTAATAACAGCTTCTATAATTTTGTTAAAGATCCGTCCATAATGTGCCTCGTCTAGTGCTAGTCCACTGTATTATTGATGAGTATCAACAAACGCTAATGTACAAAGTTGTCTCTACTCTTCTTGGCTTGTTCTGCCAGATTTTCATCACAGCTTAAATATTTAAGAATATGAGTCTTTAGCATTGTAATCTCTGCAACATGGACTTCTACTCCAGTTCGTAGAATATGGCAAAGCTCTCGTCGAGATCGGCCACAATTAAGATTCGATAGTCGGCTGTAGACGGATCATCAAACAGTCCCATATTAGTTCTCAGGCTCCGACCTGGTGTATATCTTGACTCGAGAATGCCCAGTGCGTTTTCCGCAGTAAACATTTTATAAATTACACATGTTGTGCTGCAAAAACAATGTTTATACATTTTATGGTGACTATAGTCATTATTTACTATGCGCACTTCCCCGCGATGTTAGGGTGCAAGACTCACTTCCATAACAGTCTGGTTCTTTTTGCATAGCCAACTACAAGAACATTTATTAGGTATTCTACTGCCGAACTAATTTAACACCAAATACTGTGTTTGGGAAGCTTAGCTGTGGCAATACTCAGTTTGGTTACAGTACTTGCCTCATCATTACCCTCCAATCGTCATCATCTAGTGCACTGTTTCTTCGCATTAATTCTACCAATTTCTCTAGCACAGCTACCCATAAATAAGCCTACAGCTAATAGTTCCGCATGCCATACATTGTACATTAATACTCATACGTACCACGAGTAGGATATATTCTCTGCTTATTTTTGTGTTCAGCAACGCCTCATTAAGTTCGTACCGCATTATTTATCAGACGTACCTAATAAAGCATTATTGTATTTATACTACGGTACAGTGAAAAACCTCAACCTTGGTGAAACAACACTGATCATGAAATGCACAACCTGAACCTGAGGTTAGAAGCTAGAACCTATGCGCATTTGATGCTGTACTCTTAGTATCTCGAAACAGTATAAGAAATTGAATATGCACTTGAAAAAAGACCAGAAATCGAAAAACGATATGTTGCAGAATGCTTATACTATTCTCTAAACTTTGCGTACACTTGTTTTGCTGTATTTATTTAGCTTAGTCTACCATAGTACATATACTGCAGACCAGGGTTAAGCTAACGTTTCAATTCAATATAAAGAGAAAGGCTGATGGCTGTAGATAATATCGTTCTGCCACTGTTTCTACGTTGGTTGGCTGTTTCTATTTTAGGAACGCCAATGTCTTCAAACTGATGAACGCAGCCGCGTGTGAGTTTTCAAATCGTTTGAAAATCGCATAGTAGCATTTCATTTCGATCAGATTCGAGTCAAATTACTTTCTCAAACGAAACAACATCCTAAATTTTCTCCGTAAATTCAACCTCGCAGACAATAATGTTCGCGCGTGATAGTTTGATGATTATAACCTTAAAGTTACAGTATTGTTACGACAAATCACAGTGGTCGTATTAAAAACTAATGAGAGGTGTAGTGATTATTTATAATAGCCTACAATATGAAGCCGTCACGCAAGCAAAACACAGTAGAAGTAAAAACAAAATTAAACTACACAATAATTGTAAGCAAATTATTATTGTAACGCAAACAGATCGCCCTGCATACGTTAATGAGTATGTATTTGATAAGAATAGAGTTCAGTCATACCCTTAATTAAGAAGAAGTTTTATTATGTATGGAGAGCGGCCAGCTCGTAAGATCAATATGGCTCTCCAGAAGAGCAAGTCCGCTTTAAGGGAGTGCCACGATATAGTGCCATCCTGTTGCGGCCTTCTCGCGGTGCTGGTGGTGGCACTATATGGTATGGCTGTGGTACTACGGTATGGTTGTGGTACTACGGAATGGTTGCGGTACTACTGTGTGGTTGCGGCACTACGGTGTGGTTCTGGTACTACGGTGTGGTTGTCGTACCACGATATGGTTGTAGTATTATAGAATGGCTGTGGTACCACGGTGTGGTGGTGGTACTAAGGTATGGTTGTGGTACTACAGTGAGGTTATGGTACTACGGTGTGGTTGTGGTACTACGGTGTGGTTGTCGTACCACGATATGGTTGTAGTATTATAGAATGGTTGTGGTACCACGATGTGGTGGTGGTGGTACTAAGGCATGGTTGTGGTACTACGGTGTGGTTGTGGCACTATGGGATGGTTGTGGTACTACGGTGTGGTGGTGGTACTAAGGTATGGTTGTGGCACTACGGTGTGGTTGAGGTAATAAGGTATGGTTGTGGTACTGCGGAGTGGTTGTGGTACTAAGGTATGATTGTGGTACTACGGTGTGGTTGTGGCACTAAGGTATGGTTGTGGTAGTACGGTGTGGTGGTGGTGGTACTAAGGTATGGTTGTGGTACTACGGTGTGGTTGTGGCACTAAGGGATGGTTGTGGTACTACGGTGTGGTTGTGGTACTAAGGTATGGTTGTGGTACCACGGTGTGGTTGTGGTACTAAAGTATGTTTGTTGTTCCACGATATGGTAGTTGTACCACGGCATGGTTGTGGTATTACAGAATGGCTGGGGTACTACGGTGTGGTTGTGGTACTAAGGTATGGTTGTGGCACTGCGCCATGGTTGTTTTACGACGGTATGTTTGTGGTACCACGGCAAGATCGTGGTAATGACGTATATGTTTGTAGTATTACATAATGTTTGGGGTACTACGGTGTGGTTGTGGTAATAAGTTATGGTTGTGGTACTGCGGTGTGGTTGTTGTGTTGTACTACGGTGTGGTTGTGGTAGCAAGGTATGGCTGCGGTACTATTTGCTGAACCACGGTATGGTTATTGTACCACGGTATGGTTGTTGTACCACGGTATGGTTGTTGTACCACGGTATGGTTGTTGTACCAAGGTATGGTTATTGTTCTACGATGTGGATGTTGTACTACAGTATGGTTGTGGTACGACGGTATGGCTGTAGAACTACGGTGTGGTTGCAACACAACAGTATGGCTGTAGCAGTACGGCATGGCTGTAGCACTACGACATGGCTGTAGCACTACGACATGGCTGTCGCACTACGGAATAGATATGACACTACAGTGTAGCAGTAGCACTACGGTATAGTTACGGCACTGCAGTGTGGCTGTAGCACTACGGTATAGTTACGGCACTGCAGTGTGGCTGTAGCACTACGGTATATATAGTTACGGCACTGCAGTGTATCAGTAGCACTACGGTATATATAGTTACGGCACTGCAGTGTGGCTGTAGCACTACGGTATATATAGTTACGGCACTGCAGTGTGGCAGTAGCACTACGGTATAGTTACGGCACTAGCTGCAGTGTGGCTGTAGAACTACGGTATATATAGTAACGGCACTGCAGTGTGGCAGTAGCACTATGGTATAGTTACGGCACTGCAGTGTGGCTGTAGCACTACGGTATATATAGTTACGGCACTGCAGTGTATCAGTAGCACTACGGTATATATAGTTACGGCACTGCAGTGTGGCAGTAGCACTACGGTATAGTTACGGCACTGCAGTGTGGCTGTAGCACTACGGTATATATAGTTACGGCACTGCAGTGTATCAGTAGCACTACGGCATAGTTTTACGGCACTGCAATGTGGCAGTAGTACTACGATATAGTTACGGCATTGCGGTGTGGCAGTAGCACTACGGCATAGTTCCGGTACTACAGTGTGGAAGTAGCACTACGGCATAGTTATGGCACTGCAGTGTGGCTGCAGCACTACGGTATACTTACGGCACTACAGTGTGGCTGTAGCACTACGGTATGGCTGTAGCACTACGGTATGGCTGTAGCACTACGGTATAGCTGTAGCACTCCGGTATAGCTGTAGTAGTACGATATGGCTGTAGCACTACGGTATGGTTGTAGCACTACAGTATGGCTGTAGCGCTACGGTATAGTTACGGCACTACAGTGTGGCAGTAGCACTACGGTATAGTTACGGCACTGCAGTGTGGCAGTAGCACTACGGTATATATACGGCACTGCAGTGTGGCTGTAAACCCTACGGTACAGTTACGGCACTGCAGTGTGGCAGTAGCACTACGGTATGGCTGTAGCACTACGGTATAGTTACGGCACTGCAGCGTGGCTGTAGCACTACGGTATAGTTACGGCACTGCAGTGTGGCAGTAGCACTACGGTATAGTTACGGCACTGCAGTGTGGCAGTAGCACTACGGTATGGCAGTAGCACTACGGTATAGTTACGACACTGTAGTGTGGCTGTAGAACTACGGCATAGTTACGGCACTGCAGTGTGGCAGTAGCACTACGGTATGGCTGTAGCACTACGGCATAGTTACAGCACTACAGTGTGGCAGTAGCACTACGGTATATTTACGACACTGCAGTGTGGCTGTAGCCCTACGGTATAGTTACGGCACTGCAGTGTGGCAGTAGCACTATGGTATATATACGGCAGTGCAGTGTGGCTCTAAACCCTACGGTACAGTTACGGCACTGCAGTGTGGCAGTAGCACTACGGTATGGCTGTAGCACTACGGCATAGTTACAGCACTACAGTGTGGCAGTAGCACTACGGTATATATTTACGAAACTGCAGTGTGGCTGTAGCCCTACGGTATAGTTACGGCACTGCAGTGTGGCAGTAGCACTACGGTATGGCAGTAGCACTACGGTATGGCAGTAGCACTACGGTATAGTTACGACACTGCAGTGTGGCTGTAGCACTACGGCATAGTTACGGCACTGCAGTGTGGCTGTAGCAGTACGGTATATTTACGGCACTACAGTATGGCTGCAGCAGTACAGTGTGGCTGTATCACTACGGTATGGCTGTAGCACACGGTATGGCTGTAGCACTACGGTGTGGCTGCAACACTACAGTGTAGCTGCAGCACTAAAATATGGCTGTACCACTACTATATGGCTGTAGCACTACGGTATGGCTGTAGCACTACGATTTGGCCGTAGCACTACGATATGGCTGTAGGATATGGCTCTAGCACTACGTTACAGTTACGGCACTATAGTGTGGCTGTTGCAGTACGGTATGGCTGTAACACTAGGTATAGTTACGGCACTACACCCTGTCAGAAATAATGGTGGTGATTATGGTAGAAAATAGTGGTGTATGAGAGATTAAGGTCGATTATGGATGGTGAAACAATATGGTAGATATGTCGACCAAACCATTACGTTGCTTTTAGTATATTTAGGTTGACATTGGTGGAGGCAATATTGGTTGTTTTAAGGTTTATCAGGAAACGAAGGTCTATGGTAGTACATGGATGTATGAAGACTATGTATGGTAGATGGTAGTACATGGATGTTCGAAGACTATACTTGGTAGAGCATCTGCTAGAGCATAACCAGGTAGGTTATCAACGGTTCAACGGATTTCCGTACGTACGATCATGAGTGGAATTCCTCCCATTATTTGGGGAAGAATATGTTTGGGTTGCCATGGATTATAATATGGCTAGAATGCATAACATAATTGACCAAAATAATGTTGTATCACTATAAGTTTGAATGCGAAACATCTTAAAATTCTTATTATAGTACAAAAATTTTGCACATTTTCAGTTTTTTTCTTTCCTGTCGATAAATTGCAAAAAATTGCAGGGTATGTATGGACGCTATTTGCCTTGACGTTATTTTTATCTACCGTTTCTAAATTTAACTAACGCTTTACCACTCTATAGCGTAGTTACCCAATTGTATTTATTTGTTATATCTCTTGTACAACAGTATTGCAATCTTTGATCAAATATTGCCATCTATTTTAGTGTTTATTTAGTTTATATCTGTAAAATTTCATAAACAATTTATTCCCATTAACTCTATGGAAAACAATGTCGAGTTTTATGATAAATTTGGCCTGATACGTACCCTGACAACGAGTACGGCCAAAATTCATCCATCGACTAGTGACTTCCTCTAAGCTGTGTAGGGTATAGCTGCATACCAGCTTAAAGTTGAAGAAGTTGTATATAAACGAGCGTTAACTGCACATATACTGGTTCAAGCTCCTGCTCTATAGCATCGTCCTGAAGTTGAGAGCCTTTCACCATTCTGAGCTGCAGGCCTAAGGCTTTAATCATCAGCAAACAAAGCAGCATCGAGGGCATAATATGTCAAACGTTGAAAAAGTTGATCTTGGTAGAATATATTTAGTTGTATCATTCGCTGAACACCGTCGATTTTGGTCGTGAATGGTGTTTCTTACGGTTCAGTATAGTAGATCATGGTTGTGCAGCAAAAAACCTTTATGGTTGTAATTGGGCATGTATGGTCGGGAATTATGGTTGGCAATATGGTCGAAAGTTGTGACACATCTCTACCATAATGCACCCCATATATGGTTAAATATGGAGAATATATCGATAATAAATAACAAAGATCTCGACCATAATCATAGTTGTTCTACTATAAACACAACCATTATTTCCGACTGGGCAGTGTGGCTGTAGCACTACGGTATAGTTATTACAGCACTACAGTGTGGCTGTAGCACTACGGTATAGTTACGGCACTATACAGTGTGGTTGTAGCACTACGGTACAGTTACGGCACTACAGTGTGGCTGTAGCACTACGGCACTACAGTGTGGCTGTAGCACTACGGTATAGTTACGGCACAACGGTATGGCTGTATCACTACGGTATAGTTACGGCACTACGGTATAGTTACGGCACTACGGTATGACTGTAGCACTACGGTATAGTTACGGCACTACGGTATGGCTGTAGCACTACAATATGGCTGGAGCACTATGTTATAGTTACGGCACTACAGTGTCGCTGTAGCACTACGGTATAGTTATACGGCATTACGGTATGGCTGTAGCACTACGATATGGCTGTACCACTACGGTATGGCTGTAGCACTACGGTATGGCTGTATAGCACTGCGCTATGACTGTAGCACTACAGTATGGCTCTGTCCACTACAGTATGGCTGTGGCACTACAGTGTTGCAGTAGCACTACGGTATGGCTGTAATATTGCGGTGTGGATGGGGTACTTCGGTATATAGGTGGAGCATTACGGTGTGGTTATATGGCGCTATAGGCATGGCTATTTCACTTCCATATCTTGGTAGCTCTGCAGTATACTTTTGGCCCTATATATGGCCGGTATGCCAGGGGGCGCCGCTGTTTGCTAGGAAAACTATATACGGTATGCTCCATGGTAGCATTTGGTTAAGCATTGATTGTGGCACTACGGAAGACTAGTATACCACTATGATACAATGTACCGTTAGCCTATCTGGTATAGCACTATATGCATGGTACGCTGGAGACAGTTCTATATATGCTGGAAGCTCCAAACTAGGTATGCTCGCACCATGATATATTGTATGTTTATAGTGCTGTGGTATGCTGAAGATAACATAGTCTGCTAGTGGTATTAGGTATACATGTAGCAATTCGGTATACTGATACCGTAGCACAATACTATGCTATAGAGACCAGCAATTCGGTATATAAATAATTTCAATGATCTACAAGTCGATGTATTATTATATACGTCAGTTGCGTGTGACCTTCGAACAACGGTGGGTGACTTTTATTCAGCATTAAAATATGAAGTTTCTTACAATTAATACGATTTATATTCTGGTGGAATGTTTTTAGGAAGCTTTCAATTGCATCATACTGCACAGTTACTCGATCACGCATGCAATTGCATATACCTTCAAATGGAAGCTACGAATTACATAAATGCAATAAAAGACACCCTAATATAAAAAAATTAAAATGATCGATTGAGATAAAATACTAAAATCAAGTTATGTTTTCAGTTTTCCTTAAAGCGAAGGAGACATTTTTATTTATATAAATCAGGAGGTCCTTTTTTCAATAAATAATTTCATTACAAATATGCAATCATTGTTCATCACACCTCAGCAGCAGCATTTTAATTGTAAAAATGCATAGCATACTTGGCGGTTTGAAATCATTGTACAACCTTCGTTGTGACGACCACAGAACGTAGCCTTGATTTTTTTTTTAGAAGGTAAGATTTTCCTTGAATTAAAGCTTCAAGTCAAGGCGATCATATATTACTTTTATTGATGTGTTTGACGTTAGATATACAAAGCACCTATTAATTCGAATGGCGTGCGCAGCTCATGCAGTGTCGCGATCAAAGGTAAAAATAATGCGCGTTTAAATGGAAATGACAGACTCCATTAGAGGCAGTGAAGAAAGAAAATGGTTTGGTAAGCTTGCACTGCTTCAGTGTTGCCCAGAAGCCCTGGCGTTGAACATCGCCTCCGAAATTCCTCCGCCCAAACCTCGGTTTTAGTCTACCGTCATGAGGATGCGTTCTAAATCGCTGCTTTTGTTGAACTTATCTCTAATCCTACAGGGCATATAACCTCCTAGTTCTGCCCGGACGTGTTATCTTCTAAATACATTCATGATGATAGGAATAAAATATCAAAATGCTTAGAAGGTCCTGAAATATTGGTCACTTTTGTTGCCTGACTCCGTCTCCTTTCTGGCTTGCGCACGAGAATTCATCAATTTCGGTCTCGGGATTTTCGCTCCGCCTCCGGTTTCCCATTGGTCTGCCGTTCAGTAACGGAGCCAGTGAGCGGGAGAAGCGGCAGTGAGGCTGCGGACGTGCGCACAAATGCCCTAACTCCGCCCAAACCAGTGGACGGCTTTATGCTGAATATGTTTGAGCTATTGAAAACTTTGCCGTGGTGTCTCTCTTTCAATTCCAGCAAGTTTTAATGCCGTGGGAGTCACATCTAAGCTTCTCCCTAAAGTTGCAATCAAGAAAAAACACACACACCACCACCTTAGTGCAAGCTTGCTTGTGTTAACTCATATAGTGCGTCGCTTGAAGTGTCCAAAGCAGGTACAAAGTTATTCATCTCTACGTACGTGCTCTGATCTGCCTCATCTATCCAGCAGCCGCGGCCGAAACCCAGAGGTGAGTGAGCTGTAACGGTGTGCTTCGGTGTCGCGGGCGCCTCAATTTTCCAATCCGCGTTTAGGCCAGCTTTGAAAAAAAACATTTCGTGTGCGTTAAACTCTTCTTTTTTGTAATGTGTGTGCTTATAATATACCAGTGAGCGGTTGGGCCAACCAGGCGCGGTAGTTACCATGGACAGCGGTCAGCCACAACCGTGGCCGCAGAGGTGTGCCGTGTGTGGTGATAACACGCATTTCTCAGCTGATAACCCGATAAATTTAGGCTAGTTGCTATTCAAAGTCATTTAACGAGAAAGTAAATGTGTTGTTTTCCCACAGCCATCCCGTCTGAGCGTGCACAGTGCATGCCACGGCATGTATTGCATAAGAAATAAAGCCGTCATAAGCGCACTGTAATGCATGGCAAGACGCGTGTTGGTTTCGAGTCAACAGTACGTCTTATTTTTTTTTTCTGGGGCTCCGGTACCAACTATATAGGGTCAGTGTGCGTAGCGTAGATGTCATATAGGAGACAACGCGCATTTTGATACCGGTAACTCACTCGAGCTTTTGATGATACAATTGACGTAAATGGTGAATTTTGCGTTCCAAAAATGACTGCAATTTTTAATATTTGAAAATGGGAAAGTTGCAATCAATATATAAATAATTAACAACGAATGAGTGTCGCTTGTGTTTTATTTACAATCGCTATGTGCTAGGGTGTTGCAGACAAGACATATGTGCATCTCTTTCAATGGCAATCGTATATTCACTAGTTTATATACTATCATTAGTATTTTTAAGTATTATCCTATAGTTGTATCACAATGACCATGCAGTGATGGGGCTTACCGGTGATTTGGGATATAATACTTTCACAAGAGCCGGCAGCTTAATGTGTATGCTTTTGTAGGATAATGCATGCTTTCAGCATAATGCGCTTTGAATCAATATGTTCACGGATCGTTTCCTACAAATTCAATTTTAAAATTTGAACGTTTATTTGCTTCCTATAGTTATAGCATTCGCAAAACTGTTCGTCGCAATCAATATATACAGCTGTCGAACAATTTGATCGCAGCCTTCTCTATAATTTCTCAAGACCAAATTTCTGTCGAGCTCATAGATTATTATTTTCGTAGTAAAAACAGTTTGGTTTGATTTTTATTTCATATTGCTGCGTACATGATGCTTAGTTTATTTAGTGAAGAAACATTAATTATAAATGCCATGCAGAAAACACAGCCTCGATTGATATATGTTAACTGAATTAATTGTTGAGAAAACAATTTCAAATAACGCACAATTCTGAGCCTCAAATTCAATGTTGGTTGTAAATGCTGACCAGTGTAAGAAATTGCTTTAACTACGAGTACGTAGCTATTTTTAGTGCATGCAGTTAATGTGCTCTATATATTCACTGAACATCATAAGAATCAAGTTGTTGAAATAAATGATGTTGAACGAAAATGCTTATTGTATTTAACTAACAAGAGTTGAAAACAGCTTTTTGTCATCAAGAAAATGCGTACCATACCTTAATTAATGGCCAAGTACAATCACAAATTTGGACACTCCACAAACCACATTTTTCGCGGACGTGAGTTCTGCTTTCTTCGTAATTTATTAATGCGAAATTAAAAAAATTTCATATAGTAAAACAGAGCTACATTTTTATAAAGTTACAGTTCAGTGGTTGTATATCGCAACATTATATATATAGTTTAGAACGTTACATGCCGAAAACCAAAACACATAAATTCTCCACAGACCATTTTTGGAAGACGTACTCATCTAGACCCGCGATCGAATACAGAACGCAATTATACAGGACAATTTCGATCGGACACTTTCTACTCACTCCAGTTAAATAAAAAAAAAAACGGACAGAATTACGCCAGTTTGTGGAAGTGAATATCGAGCAAATAATTATGTAAAACACTCCAATTGCTGCCTCCAGCTGTGTGGCGCGTTTCCTTATATATTGTTTTCCTCGATTTCCAAATTATTGTTACGGAACAAGTTTCTCGTGTTTTATGTGCGGTCTTTGGTTCGTTTTTTATTTTTGTTCTCCCTATTTCCCGAATATTGTCGCGTTTCCTGTTTCTCGTATGAGTGTTACGATTCTTATATATACTTCCTGAATAATTATTATTATTATTACGCCCCTTTTTTCCGGTAGTATTGTTGCGCTCGCCTTCGATCGCTCAGCCTCACATGCAGAGCGTTTTCCATTACGGCCCTCGATCGTTCCTTTAATTAATATTGTCGTTATCCCTGCTTTCCATATTATTAATGCAATTCGTGTTCCCGAATTTGTATGTATTATATACGGTCCTCGTTCTCCGACTTTTACATACGGTTCCTATTTCCCACTATAGTGCTGCAGTGCCTGTTTCCCAATTACTGTTGTTATCCCTGCATATCCCGTGCTCTAAATATGTAGCGGTCCCGGTTTCGCTTGTTTTTGTTTCGGTCCCTAAATTATTTTATAATAGGTACTAGGAAGTTATATACGCTAAATTTCACTCAGACTGGTTAGCTGAAGCGCTCTGTTCTCCATAATACATTGTACAGTATATGACAGTGTATATAGTCTGTGATCATGGTAATATAATAACGACTAATATATACGAAGTACCCTGCTCGAGTATGCTCGCTATTATAATGAGATGTGATAGTAATAATAAAGAGTACTTTATATATTTTACGTTATTTTGTATTCCATTATTTGTAATTACTTCAGCTTATTCCTGGTTTTCGCTTAAACAAAATAGCGTATAGCTCTCTTATTGCCCACCCTAGTTTGTTTTTTGCCATAATCCTTTACTGCCACTGCCCCTTTTTAATACGCTCAGTGCAAAGTTTATTTCTAAAGTAATATCGGGATGGCCCTATATTTACTGCACTTTTTTGTAGTTTCACAAGTTTTAGCTATACAGCTGCAACATTGGACGATTGAAAACGCAATTTAAACCTGATTGCAAAGGCAATGCATATAGTACTCCCCTTCATCTCGGTAATAGCCAGGGAGTAATAATTACGGGAGAACAGATAGACATGCATATGTTACCTATAAGATGCAGGCAGCAATTATACTAGTACTACGTTCTATAAGACAAGCACAGACAGAGCACTTCAATATTGATAATGCAATAATTTTACACACATATTGTTGACCGTATATAAGTGCTGCAGCTGCTTGGTCCGAAAAAACGTCATTTCACGCGCTTTCTTTTTCTTCGTATGTTTGTCTCCATGGCTCTCCCGTTATTATTATACTCTCTGGTCATAGCCGTGGACGAGATATTCTGGCATACATTTACTGTAAGTGGGATTCAATGCATTAATTGTAGCCTCCAATGGTGCAGCTTGATCGTCAAGTCTAGAAACATATGAAATAGGCGCAGTGAAATGTTACCCATCTTCCTTCCCGTGTCGCCAAAACTTGCTATGAAAACTAGTTCGTCTCAGGGATTACAAATTTTGGAAAGGTAAATAACATTCTTCCGAAGTTACAAAAAATACTGCTCAGATGTAGCATATTAAGAACTGCATGTACCTATTTATTTCTACAGACTGATATTTCCACCCAGATAAAAAATTTGCATTTAGAAGACAATTTTGGATGAAATTAAACACAAAAACAGATTAAATTTTGCTTTTTATTGATGGCTGATGCTACTGAATGTGTGCGTGTATTAAATAAATGCACTTCCTCCTTCTTTCTCAATGTGAGCGGTTTATTGAGGTTTATCGAGGTTTCATCAATCAGCCCATATATATGTTTCTATAAATTTGGTAGGTATTATTTGGCTGCCAAGCATCTATAGTGTAGCGGTGAATACTCTATATACATATACATACACACATACACTCACCTGTCATTTTCTTGGATCGAGTGGAGCCTATAATAAACACATCAATTCGTTTCTTTCCTTCTGCAACTCGGCGTTTCGGAAATCTCTTAAAAACTCATTTTGTACAAACAAGAAGTAAGCAAGGCCTCCCAATAATGAAAGATAAACCAACAGAGGTGTACCGTATAAGGTTTTCGCTTACTTCTATATATACTTTTTACTGGTAATTAAAATTGCTATTCGTATTAAAATATGCGCAATATGGAAAAAGACACTATATAGTTCTACAATTAAGCTAGAAGAATGAATTGTACAAAAACCGAGAAAATTATATACCCTAATCTAAAATGATAAATTTGATAGAAATACAAGAGTTTCTTCTGGCAGCCAATATTGAACTTGACGTCAAATGCGGAATGAAGCTACGTCACTTTTTATCAATCCTATACTGACAGTATATTAGCCTAGGATAAACTCTACGCATGTCTTCCATTAATGATTGGAATGAACAAGTTCTGCAGTTTGGAGCTTATTGTAAGTAATTAATGAGCGTGCGCCGCTAATCTTTGTTAATTTTTAGTCTCTTAATCACCCGTGAGTAATTCTCGTAATGAGCAGCTAATTAATTGTGTAAATGAGTCCAGCAATGAATTTTGATCGTAAGAGCAGTAATTAATTACGATGATGACTGCGCTGATGATGATCTCTACTATTATTATGAACACAATCCGTCAATTTTCCATGTGCAATATCTAGTCACTCGATCGCTCACAATCCGAATAATGAAAATTATGACTGAGATTTTTGACTTAACTCTTTCCTGCCTACTGTCAACATTCTTGTTCATAATTGAATAAAGCTATTGCTACGTGATAGAAATCCAAAAATTACGAAAAGTGCTATTTAATAGTCTCGATCAGAAGCGTTAATGTTCGATTACGTCCCGTTTCACGTCGCTCCTACTACGTACGTAGTAGAGTCGTAGCTTCTTGGAATTTTTCCACGATCCAGGGATTTTGCTCTCAATTTAGGAGTTGGATTGTGGACTGTTCTTTCAATTTTGTTCATTGGCTTATGAAATTTACCTCCATCATTGCTCCATTACAAGCATATGCAAGTGTTAGGTTACAACTTCAACTGTTCAGCGCAGTATGATTGTAACTCCTTGAAAATTTTCCCGCGATATAGAGGGGTTTTACTGTGCAATTAGAAGTTTGATTTTGTTTATTTGCGGATGAAATTTCACTTCTATCTTTGCTCCGAGTATGTAAGTGTTATATAAATTTGCTAGCTGAGTGAGTTTGGTCACAGATTACATGTACACTGAGCTATGCACTTAGGAGGTGACACAGTAGAGAAATGGGAGTCTTCGAGACGAGGTTTGAAAAATATGGCATACCGCACAGTAAAACTTATACAAGTGGCATGATTTTCATTCTACAGCGTTTCTGTATAACAGTCTGCTCTTGCATGTGCATGGCAAAGATACGCGTCTAGTTCTTGTAGAGGTACGACAAAAAACTGCAGCAAGTGTGAAAAGTACTTTACTTCTTTTCCACGTTTTCAACCTTTTATTTTAGTAAGGCATTAATTAATTGGAAGACATTAGAATTAGTATTACTTACTGATGTTATTTTAAGACTTATTTTAAGTTTGCGTTGGTGACAAGATCATGAACTCCTTTGACGAGTGAGAAAAGTTCGAACTGAAAGTTGTGCATGAGGCAGCGCTCATCTCCAAGATATATAAAGTGAATTGTGATAATGTTAGTTTCTTTTCGTCCCTACTTTTTAACCATATTAATAATAATAAATCATTTTATTTTTCATAGGGATCAGGGGCCGGATGCTCAATTAACGCCCTGTAAGTTACAAGCGTTGTAACTGTAGAGTCGCAGGCACGAATGCTACCAAGTAACAGCTGAAGTTTTATACATTTTTCCTCCTGGATTTAACATCTGAGTCTGTCTATCATTTAGGTATGCATCGGTTGGAGGTTCAAACCACTTTGATAATAAATTTGTGAAGATCAGTATAAGAAAGTGACAAAATTTGAGCCGCGATATAGGTACTATTTCAGGGAACTGTATAGTTTACGTTACCGTAACTTTACGAGGCGTTTGTGCATTCGGCCCCCGTGCTCCACAATTAAGCTGGGGCGCAGCACCCTAAGGTATTCATTCCTAAAGCTAAGATGGGAAGAATTGAGATTTACAGTGGGTCTCTAGCGTAACACTAGCGGATAGTCTGTGTTCGCGAGGTATTAAAGACATAGTGGAAGTACAAGTAACGTAATTTTACGCGAACAGGTTGGTACGTTTAATATATTTTATTATATTCTATAGGTATGCTAGAAAAATAAATTTTGAATTAGAGTTGACCTAAAAGAATTAGACATACGATGCGCATTATCAATTAAACTCAAAACTTTGACTGCAATTTCATTAGATCATTGTATCGTATGGTTCTTTAGGAACCATCAAACGTCATATACCTATACTTTATTTTTCTTTTTAGGGATATTCAAGTTTATAGGTTTTAACATGAAGACATGCTACTATCATTTTTATCTGTATCCTATCAAGTGTATAGAAGGATATATATTCGTACTTAATTTACCCTAGCCGGCAATCATGCAGTGTGCAAAAAATATCAATACCACGAAACAAGTAACCTATTTTCTTAAGGCTAACTGGGGTAGAAAATCAACAGATGGCCGTAGACTTACACCAATGGATCGTCAGTGTTCTACTGTTATTAAAGAAATGATACAGGTAACATAATTTTGCAGAGGAAGATGCTGGTTTAACATTCTTCTAGTCTAGACTTGTTAAAAAATTCTTATTAGAATAGAAATGTTTAGAATTAAAAATACGGTGCGTAGTACTAATTAAACTTAACGCAAAACTATTGATATGCGAGTACTATCTGCACACTATTTTTTTAAGAAAGCAAAGATACAGACCAGCTGAAATTTTTGCTAAAGTCAATGACTGTCTGTCACGTTTGTTGAGCGGATATTTGGCACAGTTGTTTGGAATTCTCAAATGGGACAGCGTCATTTTGGTAAACTGATTGGAATCAGTAGCGTGATGTATCATAGCCGGAAGATCATTCCAAAGGTGAACTCCAGAGATGAAGAGTACTTTTTTTACTAGTGTTAGTGCGGGTAGCACACACTTTCAGAGAGTTTCGTCGAAGAGATCGTCCACTGGTCTCACTATTGAGTGTAAATTGCTCAACCTCAGTATGTACTGAACGAAGAATGTATTTGGCTTCATCTCATTTTAATTTTAAGCTAATTTTTGGCCATTGAAGCTTTTTATCAATTTGGACTGCCATGATTGCGCTTGGTAAATTTGCGGTTGAGTGAGAATAACTTGCGCAGCAAAGTTTTGGGCTTTTTGTATATCTGCACTGAGAAAAATTTCGATGCACGTAGGTGTTTCTGGCGTAGTTTGGTGTGCACATGTCATCGCAGCAGACAGAAAAACATATTTCCGCAAAAAGAATGTGAACAAAAGCTTTAAAGTTTCGTTAAACGTGCGAAGCGAAACGCAGTTACTAACACGCAGATCGCTATTGTAATTCGAAATTTCGTCTTTTCAGGTGCATCAATTTTACCTGTTTTTGATGCATCTTGGTGCATCATCGGCATTGTTCCAAAACCGAAACACATAATTGCATCAGCGTGACCAAGAGCATCATAGGACCCTAAATGCATCATCATGATGCACTTTCTCTTCATGATGCACTTTCGTCTTTCGGTTTTGGGACAAAAATGCATGTAATTTGATGCACTTTATTAAGTGCATCAAATATTCTCTCAGTGTGATATAAGATAGTCGTATGCTTTTCTCTAAATTAGACTACAGTTATTAAAATGAGAAAGAACGGGTGATTGGGCAAGTAGTATATATAGACGCGATTTTTGATCCAAGAGATGCTTAATTCTGTGGAGAAATGTCAGTTAACCATCCACCGTTCTAAACTATTTCTGAATATGAAAGACACACGTTAAATGTTTATGCACCCATACTCGAAGTGTCTTGGCACTATAAACAGGTTGGATAATTGAGATATTTACGTATAGGGGACAGAGAATAGAGGTTGCTGCTTGTTGTAGAGTTACGAAGTGCCTAATATAATTCAATGGGTTTTATCTGCATTAAGTTTTAGCCCATTTTTGTTGCACCATGGTTACTATATATACATATCTAGTGCACCATGCAGGCAGACACTATATGACAGCAGTTGCGCTCCATCATTCGTGCTATAGTCAAACCAGCGTAAGCAGTCTTTTTGGGGCGGGGTTGAATTGAACGCATCAGTGCTAAATCTAATCTATTAACTAATGCACTCTGAATATTCGAATATAAATATAATTTTATCGATTGAGACAAGTTTTACCACCCCTAAGTGAGATTTGGCAAAGTTGCTTTGCGTTTTTAGGCACACGTATCGGACTTGTTGGCGTGACTATAATTATTTTTATGCTGATAGGGAGCATTGGTTTGTTGATTTTCGATTAAAAATATTTCAAAAGAGGTGAGTGGTGCCCCTTGTACATTTTAACAGGGTTACGGGGTCGGATGTTTCAAGCCCGATTCCGTCTTCTGGCCTTCCAGATTTTCCGACTCCGATTCGTGGCCCTAAACTTTTTCCGGCTCCGACTCCTTGATACATTTAAAATATAGCGTGACGATTAATTTTGTCCAACTTGTTTTTACCTTGATATATACACATATTGAGCTATAGAGTACTTTTAGTACATTTACAATGATTTTTAGCATAGTTAGTACCATTCAGGACATTAAATTATTATATATTTGTAAGGCACAAATAATTATCATATAGAAAAACTGTTTATACAGGGTATAAGTACTGATTGCTTAAGATAAACACCAACTATTTGAGCTTAATAAAATATATTGTTGGTATTTGCAATGGAATTGTTTCATATTTGCACTATTTGGGAATGAAATTATTAAGTTAGTTTAAAAAATATAAATAGTTAGCACTATAGGCAAGACTCTGCATGGACGATATTCAAACACTCTACAGGCAATAGCAAATGCATGGCTTACGTCAAAAACAATCTTTATTCACAATTACATATTTTCACAACTCCAAGGCCAACCAAAATTCGGAATAATTTTGTTTTTTAATTTGAGGCATTTTGCAAAGCGCTTCTCCGGAGTCGGAGTTTAGCTCTGAATTCTAACTCCGACTCGTGGAGTGAGTGTCTTTCCGACTCCCACTACCCCTCGAATCTTCCAACTCCGGCCGACTCCGACTCCGCAACCCTGCTTTTTTAAAACACGAACATCTTTGTTTCTGTCGCGTCAACATTTCCGTGAAAAATGTCACTCGTATTGTATAAAATACTCCACTTTCTAAGGCAGATCTAATATGATATTTAGGCAACAAACAGCATTTAGTTACTGGACCCATGACAGTCGAACTATATTAAATGCTTCATCATACATACGGGAACACATATACCTTATTTATTTGCAACAAACGGCATTTACTGGGCGAAAACAGAGGGTAATTGAACTATATTAAATATACCATTTTCCACAAGGGAACCCAGACAATATTTATAGGCAACAAGCAGCACTAAACAAGCACAAGTGGAGGCCAATCATACAGTTATTATATCCCACCGCCCTTACCGGAACCCATATGATATATGAGCGACAAATAGCGTTTACTGCCACAAAAGAAGGCCAGTCGTACAGTATATACGTAGTATTGCGTCTGCCATGCCGGAACTCGCATGATATACGGTATAGGCAACAAACAGCATTTACTGGACACAAACAGAAGGCAGTACCGAGAGCGGAGGTACCCAGCTCGCACCCTAAGCCCAGCTTATGGTCGCAGCTAAGCCGAAGAAGAATGCTGCCGATGTTTGGCACAATGGAAAGAGATTCTCTGCTCCGTACGCAGTGCATGGACCGACGGCACTGGGCCTATGCCAGGGTTTGAAGTTGTACGTCTTCTCTGTGATTGTTTAATAATAGAGAATATTGTTCGTGGGCGTAGGTTACAGTTTGGTCTTGGATATGGTGGACTTGGGAATTTAATTGAGAATATTGCCAATGGGCGTAGGTTACAGTTTGGTCCTGGATATGGTGGGCTTGGGAATTTAATTGAGAATATTGCCAATGGGCGTAGGTTACAGTTG
>LQNS02278187.1:8448899-8478893 GCA_001587735.2 Parhyale hawaiensis
TGGGAATTTAATTGAGAATATTGCCAATGGGCGTAGGTTACAGTTGGGTCTTGGATATGGTGGACTTGGGAATTTAATTGAGAATATTGCCAATGGGCGTAGGTTACAGTTTGGTTCTGGATATGGTGGACTTGGGAATTTAATTGAGAATATTGCAAATGGGCGTAGGTTACAGTTTGGTCCTGGATATGGTGGACTTGGGAATTTAATTGAGAATGTTGCCAATGGGCGTAGGTTACCCACAGTCTGGTCCTCGGTATATTGTAGTAGGTTGGAATTTAATAGAAAATATTTTCAGCGGGAGGAGGTTACAATTTGATCGTGAATATATTGTATGCTAGAATTTATTATAGAATATTAGCAATAGGTGTAGATTGCAGTTTGACCTGGAGTGAATATGTTGCACGCGGGAACTTGAAAAACAGTATTGTCATCGGTGCACAAATATTCGCAAAATATCTAAAAAACAATGCAACTTTTTGTTAAATATTAGCTCCATATCATGGTTCAACCATTGCACTTTATTATTTCGTTCAATACTTCTGTAGAGAGTGTGTGATTTATTAGTAATTTTGTGGGATCAAGTGTTGTATGCTATAATTTCCATAAGATGTTTACCCATGAGCCAAACTGCTAATCTATGTAGTATTGTATTCATAGGGTTTCTCTGAAAGAAGATGTAGCCTAGTTATGTGACTTGATCTTTGCCAATAGTTTACATAGATACATGTAACATATGCCTAGGTGAGTGACTCATTGATAATACATCATATTTCTATGACGAAAGCGCTTAGTCTAGTTTGTGAGTGTATATAGACAATACCTACTGTATGTATATATGATTTCAAGTTTTAAATTTTCAATTATTTATTGCGTCCATTCATATTTGGAGCTAGGCCGAAATAAGCAGTACAGTTTTTGTGATTATCTTGCTTTGCGTTTATTTTATAGTAATTCCATAAACTACGTCTCTAATAAACTCTTTTTATCATTTATGAAAGAACGCGTCGTCTAAGTAGTATACCACTCTAAAGCCCATGATTTACTACCGTATCACTGAACCGGCCCGTGCTAGAACAACTATTAAGACTGCCATGGGTTACTCAAGTAAATTTCTCAACAATTCTCATGGACTCCCTACGGGAGAAATTATGTTTCCGTGAGAGCATTTTCTCTCTATTGGTAATGCGACTCCTCGCCATCATAGGTAATCATATAGCGACGGTATTAGTTATGTACTTTGTTAGTAAATCCCCTGTGTTGGAAACAAATTCACACATTCTACTTCCAATGCACGGGCTTCACCTCTCAAATATGGACAGTTGAACAGGCTATACGTATATGAAATATATATAACATATATAACACACACTCATTCAACAATAAAATTACAAAAAGTTCACGACATTTTCCACTGCCTGTCAGCTCCTATGTATACTATATTGTTTAGTGAGCGTCTCTATGTCTTTAGCTACAAAGATTTTGAAAATAAAAGATGCATCTTTAACCTAGTGCTGACAACAATAGCAGGTTCTCCATTGTGTATTACAAGGTTGAAGCAATCAAGTTCATGGCTCCCATCACTCTACTCACCTATTTCCAATTTTTGAAGTATAGGAAAGTAATAAACACCTTCAAAGTACGCTAATTCTCGCATTTATCTTATACAAGAAGTGGCTAGAGCAAGTTCATCGCTGTCCCCACTGCCCATAAGCTCAGCTGTTCACTATGGGAGGCGCCAGAGCTATAGTGTCGTGGAGCTCTATATCCAGGCCAAAGCTTAGCTACAGAAACGCAATCTGCTGGAAAATGACCAACCAGCCGGAAAATGATTTCGCGGTTAGTGAAATGAGACCTTGTGTTCGCATGCGCACACGAAGGAGCCTACACAAGCGTGTACGCGTGGGACTATTTGAGCACTGTATGAGTACACATGTCCATGTACTCATATATTATACCTGTACATGTGTCGCTGGTGTAAAGAGTAGACGCACCGGTATATGCCCTCCTGCGTAGCTGCAGTATCTGCACGTCCTTATGCTGGGCCACGCTGTTCACATGAACAACGGAATGCGAGGTTCTGCAGCTTGCACGTGGTTCATGCAACCGTATCTATGCTACCGAATTGAAATATATTTCAGAACGACGATGAGCTGCCCTTCGATCTTCGTTTCCAATTGTTTGTGCGAGTGCATACGTGGCCTCAGTATTATATGTATGTGTGTGGTTGTTAGTTCACTATATGACCTTTAGCTGTGTGCCTATTGCCTGCTACTTCTTTAAGCTGCGTTTTCGTTGCACGCACACGTGAACTGATTTATCTGTCTTCCTACTGTACGCTTTCTTTTGCCGCTTGAGGTTTTGATTGCTCGAGGTACGGTAGGACTATATGTGAGCCTGTTGGTATATTGGTGACCAAGCTCTGGTTGCAATTTGTACTATGATCATTGTTACACGCCCCCTGGCCAGGTTGGTTATCATGGAATAATGTGTCTCCAACACACAGTAAAGGTGTAGCTTGAGTCCCTTGCATATCCTCTGTACGGTCGCAGCAAACAGTTCTTACTCTCTTATCTATTACCTGCGCTCTTGTGTGAGAACGAGCTGCTCAATGGCATTCATGTCTGCAGGAGTAGGCTGAGTGTATCCGTGATTTTTCATTGTGCGTGGCCACCGATATTTGTGACTGGACCTAATCACTAGGTTGAACGTTAGTTGCTTTGTACCTGTAGGCATATTTGTGAACCCATTGTGTCCTTAATAAAGTTATATTATTATATGTACACATCCGTATATATACACATGTTGGTCATGCACTGTAGGTAGCATCTACACAGACGTACACAGAAGTCGTGAAAATACACATATGAGGGTGCACTACATGTGTACTCTAAATTATAACCCACGAGTATATATTGGCGGTTTACGTACACTCCACACAGTAGCAGATGGCTGTAATAGCAGTGCCAACACCACCGTATGCACGTATATTTTAGTAGTTCAGATATCTATCTATATATATACATAAGTATACTTTGGGAGAAGCTTTTCCGCTATGCATGTTTTGTTGAAGGCGACAGAAAGACCAATTCTTTCTGTCTGTAGGCTGAAGGCGACAGAAAGACCAACTCTTTCTGTCGCCTTCAACAAAACATGCATATACATAAGTATATGCACGCCTATGATAAATATCTAATCATGGTACAGTGTCACCATGTGTCACCGACCGACTGGCACGTGCCGTTAACAGAAATTATATCCGCTCCATGATATAACAATGTTGTCATTAAGAGAATATCTGTCGAAAGTAGCATACACGTCGCTGATGACAGATACTCGCACCATGGACTAAACGGAAAAGCTAGAATGCCACAGAGATTCTGGCATTAGCGTCATATGGTATAGATAAATTTGAAAAAAAAAATTCTACGGGCAGACGTGTTAAAACTGACTCGAGAATCGGCAGCAAACAGCACGCCCCAAAGTCACAACCTCAGCACCGCCGGAGCGATAAGTTCCACAGGCGTTACAGATCAGCAGCAAACAGCACGCCCCGCAGTCACGCTCGATTGTCCACCTAATTCCTGTGCAAACAAAGCGTCGGTGGCGCCCCTCGCAGCTCTCCACAGAGTTTACCGACACCCGCTCTCACTGTGATGAAGTTGCTGCTGCGCCTGCATGCAAATCAACAGCTCCTGAGGGACTCGATAGTGTACCGACTGCATCCCTGCAGGGAGGCTCTCCCGTCCCTTGTGTACATTGTGCGGTGTCTACCACCCTTGAATTTGCGGTTTTTATCCCCCGTCAGTTTGTGGTTTTTACCCCCTCTAAATTCAGTGGTTTATATTTTTCTAAAATAGGAGTAATGCGATTTTGACCTCCCCGAAATTTCGCGGTTTTCAAGCTTTTTTAAATAATGCAGTTTTTACGCCTTTGATCGTGCGGTTTTAATCTTTGGTCAGTCAACACGGAGTCAGTCAACACGTTTAAAAATCGTCTTTACATATATCGGGAGAGACACCCCCGCAACTAAGAACTCCTCTTCCAGGAGTCGCAAACTCTTAACGGCCCAAGCTTCCGAGGCCACCTTAATCCGTCTCCTTCTCTCTCCCGCTCCAACTACACAGTTTGAGGTATAAGCTCCGCATATCAGCGGCTCTTGATCGTGCTTGCGTGCATTCAAGATCATCTCTTGGGCATGGACTCTTCACCCTTTTTTTTCTCTTTTCTCCTGTCCTCTATATCCTACTAACATAATGGCAATAGCTCATAGAGTGCCGGGGCGTATGTTCCGGTGTCTCTTTGGAAATGGGCCTATTGGTTCGTCTACTGCTTCCTATCTCATCTAANTTTTCTCCTGTCCTCTATATCCTACTAACATAATGGCAATAGCTCATAGAGTGCCGGGGCGTATGTTCCGGTGTCTCTTTGGGAATGGGCCTATTGGTTCGTCTACTGCCTCCTATCTCATCTAATCTAATCTAATTTCGAAACGCTAACAGATGTTTGCTCCATACAGAGAACCGTCATTGACGAGCCATCATTTGAGGGTCATTTTCTTAATACGGTCACATCAGTAGCACATCGAACAGCAATTCAATAAAGTGTGTTGAATTCTATTTATACGTTTAAGATCGAAGAGCAATGAAACATCAGAAAGTAAAAATGTACACCGTCAGTGGAACAAAAATGATTTGTGCCATCATCGTCTCTCTGGAGGTAGATGACACAGGTCGCATCTAATAGAAACATTTAAATAATTGAATGTCTCAGGGAGGTTATTACAACGGGACTTTTTTAAACAGTTATTGATCGCCACCGAAACAATGGGGACAAAAACTCAAACATCAAGATCGAAGAACTACGCTCAGCTAACCGACAGGTTTCCCCGTATTTCATAATGAACATTTGAAATAGAGTGGCCTCGGAAGTTGTTGATGCAGAGACAGTCAACACGCTCAAAAAACATCTAGACAAATACAAAGAGCAGTACCTTTCACAACTGTGAAGTTTTCCAGAACTCACCAACTCTTAATGGCTAAATCCTTACAGGACACTTTGTTCCATTGTATTTATAATACTTCATCTAACTTGACGTTTCCGAATCCCGGGAGTCTGCTGCAACCAATCGTGCTTGCACGAACACTTCTTTGGCTGAGGGTTTCCCCTCAAATATGTAAACGATTTTTTTTTTACATTACGGCAATAGCTCATATAGAGGGTAAGAGTATGAGTCCCGGCAGCTCTCTTCGAATGGGCCAGTTAGTCCGTCCAATACCGGCTATCTAATCGAATCTATTAGTAATATTTTCGGTATCGCTGTTTGATATTCCGAACCCCTAAAGAAAACGAAGAGCTGGCGCAAAATTTACCAAGGGAATAGCTTCCAGAACTAACGATCATGAACTAATAAGGTTGCCACCAGACGCATATTTCGGAAATTTGCGACCGCCGCATTGTAGGAAAGCTCCACCAGTGAGGTGAGAAACAAATCGTATGAACGTCGCCTAAAAGAACTGGGTCTGATCTCTCTGGAGCAAAGACGACTCAGGGGGCAACTAATATAGAAACATTCAAGTACTTGAATGGCTTCAACGACGTACCTACAACGAAACTCTTTATGTAGGAATGTACAGTTGCAACCTAACATGGATGCATAGGTGTTTTCCCTATTTAGTAAGCGTTACGTAGTCTTATCTACGATTGTACCTAAGTGAATTGATCGACTTAATAAGAGGCTAGCAATGACTATTAACAAAGCCTTTTGTAATTTTTTTTTTTTTTTGTATGTGCTGCGCGTCTTCACCTTTCATATTAACTTAGTATGTTATAACTTATTTTGCACCTAGCCAGGGTATAGTTGAGAATTGACTGAGTGTCCACGCATAATCTCAATCAAAATGTGCAAGTAGAGCAGAGGTAACACAGTGGAAAATGTCGGATATCGTGAAGCTGCTGCTCTTAATTAGTTCCGGGTGAAACCCTTATCCATATATGCTGCATATTCAGGAGTATATACATTCCTATAAACCCATGTAAACATCAGATTACAACTTCATTATACTCTTCTGGGATTATATTATCAAAGCATAGTGTATTATTCTATTTTTTGTTGTCTTTACTTTACTAGCAACACACATATAATTATCTACTCTCCTGCTATTAACTCCGCCACACATATATTAAACAGACACTTTTCTATTGTGTTAAAGCAATCACTACAACGAACATAACTCTTTTATCTTAATTAATTACTACCTCCAGCTTCTTAAAATTAATTCATCTTTTCCCAAGGCACCCCAGGCAATGCCTATCTCTTCAGTGCATCGCAATGTCCCCTCTCTAATTTTTCCCTCCCTTATTCGGTCGCTCTCCTTTGTATCGTAACCTGCTGATCTCACAACCATTAGGTTCAGATGCAATCAGTTCATTAATTTGCTATGATCAGCCTCGAGGGCTTCTTTGAGCAATAAACTCTTCCCTATTGGATTAATTTGACTTCATTTACGGAGATTCTACGCTGGGTGTGCGGAACCTCGCTCAGGTCCGTCTAGCTGGCCCTGGTTCTGTGCGTACTCGCGGGACAGGGCCTACGTACCGCCTACGTATTTTTATAATATTTCCTGTATAGATAGATACATAGGGTACTTATAATAAGATATACACCACCTCTGCCAATTTCAAATTTCGTTGTAAGCATTTAGCGTTTTCCTGAATATGATTTAGCTGTAGGAGCAAAATGTGTAAAAAAAACATATTCCGAGCAAGTTTCATAACAATCGGTCTACAATCGATAATTTTAAGCCCCCNCCCCCCCCCAATATATACCAGGTGCAAAAGGTCTACCCAACTTTTTTAATGCCCTCTTTATACGGAATAAGAAAATACATGGTAGAGCTGTAGAAGAGATATATACACGGGCACCCCCCCCCCCAGAGCCTGGACTACCCTCATACTTCTTGTACATACATAGATGTTTATTTTTATTTTCTTTAAATGGCATAGATATATCAAAGAAATCAATGAGAAGCAGATGAAATTTTGCCACCCACGACGCGTTTCGCTGTGACCTCAGCTCATCAGGTGGGAGGCTCGAAGTTGACCAAATTTAATTCATTAAGATCTTGAAAATTTTGAGCCTACCACCTGATGAGCTGAGGCTACAGCGAAACGCATCGTGGGTAACAAAATTTCATCTGCTTCTCATTGATTTCTTCGATATACAGATGTATATATGTACTCGATGGCGGGATCATGGGAGAGGGAGCGCGTAGAGGAGTGTAGGGAAGCCTAACAATAATTAGCATACTCCGGATACCCCTCCCCCCCGAATATTGCTACCATATCACCAACATACATGCTTGCATTGCAAAGTCCCTCCACATTTCAATACAAACACCACCCCCCTTCCCATCAGCCTTCACAATGCAAATTTTCCAGCGCAGTCGCGATATATATTTACTGCTGATACACATACATGCCGCTCCCTGGGAGTGGGCACGTCGGTCTGTCTTCTACCAGCGATGTAATTTATTTATACGTATTACTAAAGTAACCCGTATTTTCTTTTAGTTGCTGTGGCATCAAACTTATACTAAAAAGTAATTGTATATGCTTAGCGGGCCGTATATATCCCGTAGATATAATCCTGTTCCATGTGTTACTAATACATCCGATTGTCTCTTACATTATTTTCTTTGTTTATTATTTGTCGATATAAGCAAGATGTTATACTACCATAGTCTAATATCATCATTGGGATCATCGACTTGCTTGTCAATGTCGACTTAATCTGAGCCCAGAAGGCTACAAAAGTTCGCGCCCAGCTCTATAATTATTCAAGAGGCAGTGATAGTTCAGTCTAATATTGACCTATCATGTATAGGTATGCGGGCGTCGAGCACTCCTATATATACTGCATGCACCCATGAAAATGGAATCAAATCCTGCGAACAAAAATCCTGTACCTACTCATCTTAGCTGTGAGCTCAAGAGCTGCTCAATGCTCGATCAAACACAGACGAAAAGCACATGAAGCAAACTTTTTGTTAAATGATGCCTCTAATTTTTCAACTACATTATGTGTAGTTGAGGTCTTCACTACTGTACCGATATCAATATACAAGTACATCTTTCGTCTCAAAAACAACGTGATCGTGAACTTGATTCCCTTGAAATTCTTCCTGAATTTCTACAACGGCAGGTCGAAGTATTTTGGTAAGATTTGTATACATTTTTTGCGATTTGTACCCGTGAGAGTTAGCATGCCCGATAAGAAATACTTTCTGTAATAACACTGCATGAACTGAGCTTCATCGAACATTCATTTTGCAGCTAAACACCAGAAGAAACTCGTCGCATGCCACGTTGCATATGCTGTGTCCTATAGGCAAACACGTTCGCTCTAGAGCTAAGCAGTGGCGCGTGACAAGAATGAGTATTTATTCAGAGCGCTAAGCAGAAGTTTCACTATCTGTACTAAACTGCACCCAGCGCAGTAAACAAAGCAAAACAAACACTAGGGCAAATTTAGCTGTCTTTAAAGGCAACATGCCTTGCATACGGCTGCAATTTTCAGTTCGAGCTCATGCAGCACACAAAGGGGCCTCTATTTTCTGGTCGGCCTTTGACACACAGCCATGACGAACCCCTCATGTCGCAATCAGATGAACTGCAAAAGGTTCCAACATGCAAGAGACTTAGTTATCTTCGCTTTATGGACCTTCTGCTCCATTCTGATGCCCGAACCAATAGCCTTTGACAGAATTCTCACTGTTGAAGTGAATGCAGAGTCTACCGTTCCATCACACTAGCTGGACATATCAGGTGTGAGTACCTGCTGGGCGCTATAGGTGGTCCCAGGCACACGATTGGACACCTCTTGATAGCGGGACCCGACTTCGCCATCCATCACATAGCTTCGTTTGCCCAGTTTGTTTTCTATTGACTTCTTCGGATCATTTCAAGGAAATCAGTCATGTGGTTTCCGTTCGGGTACTTTGCAGACGCCTTTATCTGCCGGTGGTAACCAATGTTGTTTCCGTTCTGTTTCTTTCTCGATTTGTTCAGGTCGCTGGTAGCTGAAGCTGAATCGTTAGTGGTGCATTTCAAATTTGATCAAGCGGTTGTCAGCAGTGACAGCTGTGTCTGTTTCGATTCTTTCTAGGCTCGTTTGGTTTGGAGGTAACTAGAGTTATATTAATTCTGGCTTCTTTCAGAAAAATTCAGGCCTTAGTTTCGAAAATCTTACACCCATTCTGGCAAGCTTCAGTGCAACTACGTCGACTTGAATGAACCTTAATATCCGTACTGGCTCATTTTAGATTCGAGCAGATTCCTACCAGGTCAGTATCGACAGTTTTGAGGTTGTTCTCGCACAAGTTCAGACTCTTATCAATAACGCCAGGCTCTATGGCAGTTGTAGAGCGAAAACTAGGATGAAACCTACGATGCCGATGGCATTTGATGGTTCCGAAAGCGACATTTGAATTTTTCGCTCAATAGACCTTGATTGGGGATCTCGCTTCACGCAATTACACGAGTCTTCCTTGACTCTTATCAGATGTTTCTTCACTGAGCGCATTATCTCTAAGCTAACGATAGCAGTCGAAGAAAGTGAATTGGAGCACAACTTTGTTGTATATTTAATTACACAACTCTTCTTCCACTTTAGAGGATTTTTCTTCACCATATATACACATATCGTAATGCTTTCTAACTCATGAAAAGAAATGGTATTTGAAATGGAGCAATGGTGCTGGATTCTACAGTATAATGCGTACTCAATTATAAAGTTCAAGATTTTTCCGGGAGATCAATGTCAGAAGCTAATAGAGAAGAGCCTAATAACTTAAACATATTTAATATAAGTACGTCCTTTTATGTATGAGGAATAAGTGTTTATTAATATACTAGAGAGACCTCGCTGTCAACAATGACAGCGAAGAATCTGTGAAGACCCGTCTTGTGTTGCCTGTAGCATCATCGCAATAATATTAAGGCAGAGCCTTATATCCACTATATAATAAAACACAATTGTTGGTCGCTTGCTTCAAAATATGTTGGTCCGTCTCTCCGTCACGCAGTTAAGAGTTTAATAGGAGAAAATTCATATACTGAAAAACAAGTTGAGATACCATACAATTTCAGCGCTTGGAGTACCGGTGACAAATATTGGTCTGGATCCCGGGCTCTGGATCCCCGCTTTCATTGCTGAATGATATCGTATTAGTTGAATCTTCACGCTGAGCAGACGCCTTTTTAGACTGAATTTACATTGCAGCCAAATTTCGACGCTAGAGGTTCAACAATCAGTTGATATCCACAATACGGTAAGCCCTGGTTATTTCCAGTGAATTCTTTCGACTGAAATATATTTTGTTAGTGTGGCTTAACGCTTGATCAATTCCAAGCTGATATTCACTCCTTATATTGCAGGGGTATATTTTGCTATAGCAAAACTCATGGTTGTACAGCTTGCGTTTCAGGGCTGCAGGGCTGAGACCTATAATACGGCAAAACCTATACTAACAACCGGAACAATAAAAAGCTCAATCACAAAATTTTTGCCGTCATTTTTGGCGGCTGGGCCCTCTAGTCTACAACATATAAAAGGGAACTCCCTCTGTGGGTAGTACCGCGTGTTGACGGGACATGCACTGATTATTTCTCAAGTTATTACTAGAGCCCGTATTTATTGCGCTTAAAATATTGCAGTTATAGCTCCTAAAAATTACACTTATTTCACCTAAAACGCACCTAAAAATTGCACTTATTGCACCTAAGCATTGCACTTATTGCACCTAAACATTGCACTTATTGCACCCAAGCAATAGGAGTGGAAGAAATAGGAAACAAAGAAAAGGCAAATACAGCAAAAAATTGAAAGGACCAAGAAAAAGTCGGATAGCAAACGGGAATAGCATGTCAATGGATCAACGAACACCAATTTCAGTTCCAAATACGAATTATCAGTAGGTATGCATTGTGCTTGTGCTAATTGACAATTCTTCCCAATGGCGAGAATGATTCTTGCAAATATCCCGCTTTACCTGTTCCCTTGATGTTTCCCCCGAACGAAAAAGGTTATAATAATTTAATAGTCAGACTTTGAGAGGCGCTCAACTCAATTATATTTTTACCCCAATAAATACATTGAACAATAATTGATAAGGGAATCAATTGTCATGGCGTTTGAAGTCTTGTGACACGTGGCAGTTATAATAAGTGACATGAGTTTACACGTCCCTCATCGTAACGCGTTCAATCACGAAAATGAACACGAGCCGGGGTAGCAACTCTTTTTTTTTCTCTGTCCACACGTAGAACTGTGCTTCATTCACATGAATGACGCTGTGCGTTCAGTTATGGTATCATTTCTTAACATTTTCGCTTATATTTCGCGTCAGTTTGAAGTCACATTTGTCTCCCATAATCTTATAGACGGATTTTGATAGGAAAAGCCTAATTTCAAAATAATTATAGCCTGATAAACAGGCTGAAGAGAACTCAGCACAGAGCAATCAGTTGGACTACCAAATCAAAGATGTTGTCCGTGTTCTTATAAAATTTTCAGGTTTTCTAGTGTTCTCTTAAACAGGAGTACTGTACAGTGATTCTGATAATTAAAGTGAAAATAAAATGATGTTTTGCCGACGTGTCCATGATCTGTGAACGCTGCAGAGGATAACTTTAGCATTTATAAGTTCTGTTTATAGAACTTGAATGACGCAGAGCGGTAAAAAAAAAATGGGGGGCATGCTTCGTTCTTCAGTCTACAGCGCTTGCTGCAGCTGCTTCTTTCAAATCAACGCGCGGCGTCCATCAGTTTGAGTGAACACGTTACAATGAGGAGCACGTGAACACGGCCTAATATAGTGCATTTATAGCTCTCATTGCAGTAATTGCACTCATTGTAGTTAATGCACTTATTGCAGTTATTGCATTTACGCCGGAAACTGCAATAAATCCGGGCTCTAGTTATTACCTATTCAGGGTAGACGGTTGAGCTCCTTTCTATACATGTAAGGCTTTTATTAACTTCCTGGTGACGGATGCTGCGCAACTGCCAAGTTGAATCAGGGAACCATAGAGATAATCGCGCGAGGCTGAACAACACCCAGCTTCTTTCGGTGGTACCCAAAAAGGGACGTTTTTTCCCGCAGTCGATATTGCTTCTAATAAATACGGAACTCTGTATCCAAGATACTCATCGGGAGGCATATAATTCGGACCCGGGAAATTTTTTCCTCAAAAGGAAAGTTGTTCTGCTGAAAGAAGAACCCAGAACAAGTGGAGAAAATAATTTGCTGCCAAGAAAGCATCGTGGTCTTTACGCGCCTGCTGACCACTCAGGAATATCTTACCAGTTGCCTAGATAATTAACAAAATAAGAGTATCTGCTGAAGTATGGATGAAATAAATCTCAGAAGAAAGTACACATCACGAGAGAAGAGATTGTTTAGAGAAGCTGCAGGCATCTATACATCAAGTGGACTTCAATGTCGTCAAAGAAAGACCGGAATTCAGATATACTGTTTGAGTGCCAGCATCTGCAACCTGGAAGCACTACCTTCGTCCATGACCACTTTGCGTTCACGTAAGCTTTCCTGCGCTCGCCACCACTAAAATAAACACTACCTAGGCTAACCCAACCTAACCTACCCTTTCCTAACCTAACCTAACCTCCTTACCTAACTTCCTAACCTAACCTAACCTTACCTAAACCCAACTTAACCCAACCTAACCTTTCTAACCTTACCTAAAGTTACCTAACCTTACCTAAAGTTACCTAACCTTACCTTACAAAACCTAACCTAACGTAACCTAATTTAATCAGCGATACAGCGAGCAGCGCGGCGCGCCAACTTGAACACCGCTCACTCGCTCACGATCTGCGTACAAAAACACGCACACCAATTGGTCGTGAACGACTGTAGCGCAACCTGGAATATTTTCCACCTATCAGTTTTTTATGAAGCTTAGTAGGATGACCACAGTCTTCAAGCAGATGAATACACTGTTGAAACCAGGAAGCCCAAAGCTAGTTTTTGCCAATTTTGTCAAGAGCGGGACACGAAACCTACAAATAAATAAAAATACAAATATTTAAACACGGGACGGTCATTCTTAGTATAAGATATTACGGAAATCTGTGCCTCAGTGAAACTTGATTACGGAAACCATGGTAATTTTTTTATATAATTGCAGAGATTTGAAACAGGCTTTTACTAGATACTCGGCATGTGCGTAGATTTGAGATATGCTTTATCTCTCGTTCAAAAATCTTGCTGATACATATGGTTGAATCACTAGGTTCGTTACAGAGACTAAAGCCTGTACGTAGAGTTCATTAATGCATCATTTTTCATTAGAATATGTATCGGAAATCCTACTGATGCAAAGCTAAGTTTACCGTAAGCTCGTTATGAGATCTATAGCCCGTGTAATTTAGAGATGCATTATACTGTATATTATTAGTAATATGAATCGAAAATCTTACCTATGCATAAGGTTGAATTTCATACTAAAAATTCAAAAGATTGATTGCGTTGAGTTGCATATAATTTTACTTTCAGGCTATGCACTTTCGGCACCTGGAACCTTTAAGCACCAAAGTTTTTAAGCTTACAAGAAACATCTATACAGAGTTCGGCCATCTAGGCACCGCACTGTGGTAAAAGTGTGATATTGAGGAACCAAACCGGCAATATTGGCTCGCGAACAAGCAGATTTGGGGGGATTACTGACCAATATGAAGTCTTGCTGCGAAGTTTTATCCTCTGAGCTTGTTTAAAAAAAATTACTTGATCAGTTGAATGGGGCGAGGACACGGCGAGAAGCCACGCAGCCAGAACCTTAAGTAAGGGCGAGCTCGTTCGGGGAGGGGGGGGGGCGAAATTAAACCTTCGAGGTTTGATTTTTCCAAAATTTAGGACATATAACTTTGCCACTTTGAATCATGTTGCAAGTGTTAAAAGCTACGCGATTTTGTCAAGCCTGTCGAAGTTTCCAGTTTACGGAGCAAAATTGAGTTTCTGTAACTGTCGAGGGTAACTGATTGTGGGTCAACACCTGAAGCTGAATCCAACTGGTCGAAGCCAGCGCACCTGCCTGAGGCTTAGAACAAGTTGGGCCGTAATTGAAGGCATAATTTTGGTACTAGTCGAACATGCCCTAAGTTGCTAATTGCCTAGAGAAACCATAGGACCGGACGTCCTTGCTCTAGAGCTTCTCCATGCAATTGCAGCGCTATAATAGTAAAAAGAGCACAATCCGGTGCGCTGCTGTTCGTCCGTCCGCTTATTTATTTCATTTTTTGTTAGCCTCGCCTGACGTCTAAGTGTTTCCATTCGCCCACTTCAATAGAGATAATTTGATTCAACCAGCTTATCCAGAACTTCATCTTGAGCATTCGATTCCCCACTTCGGATCGAAAGGTTAGGATTGAAGTTAATAATATAATGACAATTGACGCTTAATCGTATTACATTATCTCGCTCAACGCGTGGGATACTCGTAAACACCCAAAACCTTTGCTTTGTTCTCCCGGAAACTTCTTTACAGCAGCTAAAAACTAGGACACTTTCTGGCGTAAGACAATCACCCGCGGTAAGGTGGGAGGGGCCAGTAATCTATTCAACGCCCTCATCTTTGATGGCCAACTAACTCTAGATTTTTGTCAGTTTTCACATCTCAGTAACTCCACCTGACTACCTGAAAAAGATGGTAATGATGGTCCAATTCCTGCTGGCGCGTTTTAGGTGGACAGACAAACAAAGAGACACACAACCGAACCGTAAACGAAGACAGTATCATCGCTGTAGCTCGCGTGTGATAGTATGGAATGTTTGTGGTCGACTTGCTGTTGCGGCAAGACTTGGAGCCGATTTCAGAAGAAAGCATAAAGTAATATGTGCTTAATTGTAGGACAACTCTCCTGTATGGGGCTTAAGAAATTGTAATCCTAAAAGACACCTCAGGATGCTTGACAGTTTATTTCATACTCTGCAGATAGCCAGTTCGTTTTATTTTTAACAGAATGATGAGGCACTGTAGCCGGACACCAAGCAAGTATAAGCACACAAATATATAAGATATAGTCCAAATCGAGGGGGTTTGGCCTCCGAAATTGAAGTGTGAAGAACATTTGAGTTATAAGCACAAAAAGTCCTCAACATCGACTGACTAAGAATTACCTCCGCCAAGGAGGTAGGCCTAATGTTTTTGTCGGGTTGGTCAGTCTGTCTCTGTGTTCGTCTGTTATTTTGTCTGTCACCAAGATAACTCAAAAAGTTATGAACGGATTTTGACAAAATTAATAGGGATTATTAGGTGTGTTAGGAGGAATAGATGATTAACTTTTGGTGAAGATCCGTTCATCCGATTGTTTTTTGTCTGCCTAATTCTTCTCAATGCCTAAACTAAAAAAGCTATGGACTAATTTTATGAAATTTACATGAGTTGTTTTGTATATCACGAAGAGTAAATGACGAAATTTTTCAATGCTCTGTTTGTTCTTTAGTTTGTCACTGTCTTTAACTTTATGCTTGTTAGCACAGTAACTCAAAAAATTATGAATGGATCTTTATGAAAATTATAGGAGTTGTTAGTCCATAGCTTTTTGAGTTTAAGCATTGAGAAGAATTAGGCTGACAAAAAACAATCGGATGAACGGATCTTCGGGAAAGAAATGGGAAATAGATGAAAGTAAATTGTAGTACCGTAGTATAAAAAAAAGTTTAAGCCTCCATATCTAACCAATAAGCTTCGCCAATAGAGGAAAGAAAGCAACACATAGTATGTCGATAGTAATGTGGAACCCATGTAGGAGAGCGTTCCCACACGGAATCAACACGCATGGGTCAGTATGTTAGGGAAAAAAATGAAGAACAGAGGGAAGTAATGCCAAAAAGGAGTATGAAATCGATGAAAAGCAATGGAAGGGAACACTTACCTCCAAAACCACGTAGATTTCACTAAAGTTTCAATAAAAGTTATACTTGACAATGAAGTGGACGTTATACAAGTAGTATGACATAGTAATTCATAATTGGTAGATTGTGAAAATTCTTATGACAGAAAATTTAGAGATTAATCAAAATAAATATAAACAAATAGAAAATTTAGCAGGAATCAAGCGACCCGGCCACTCCATTTGGAGTCCAGCAGCCAAAAGAAATGTTGCCAACTCCAAGTCCTCTGAACATACCGCAGATGAACCGGCGGTAAAGCGGTTCAAGAACCAAAAGCGACGGGGACCAATGCCCGCGCTGTTACAAAGTGTCGCCAGTATACAAGTGTTTTTTTTTTCTTACTTTCAGGCTAACTTCAGTCTCAAGAAGCCGATACCTTTTCGGCAGTAAATTTTATTTTAAAGTTTTGCATAAATTTCATGGTTATAATTTGCGCCTGTTGTGCCTTTTCGAGATAGGCCTATTTGTGTTTTGTGGTGTGTTAAAGCTCGAAGTGGAATAATTGATGAGTTCAGTTCAGCTCATTTGATAAAATAAACCGCACTATAGCGTGTATAGTTATATTTTTCTTCAAATGTAAGCCATTCATTCTTCTGTACTTCTATCCGCACTACACGAATTTCTTCGCTGAAAGTGCCAAACAGCATTATTGATCGGACGAGATTGATCAGGACGTCGCTATAAGACGGATGACCCACTTACGTCACTCCGGGTCAGTCGTACGGAAGAAGACTTGGCGGAGGGCGCTAATGCCTACATCGGCGATGCGCCGCATCTTTAGGAAGTAAGGACTTGGCGGAGTGGCGGCGCTATATAGTACCCTCGATGGTGATGGGCGCTAATACCCTGAATGGTGATGCGCCTCATCTGAACGAGTGATGGTGATGCGCTTCATCTGAAGAAGTGATGGTGATGCGCTTCATCTGAAGAAGTGATGGTGATGCGCCTCATCTGAACAAGTGATGGTGATGCACCACATCTTAATCAAGTAATTAAATAAGTCTTACGGAAGCCTGTGCGGAAATGGCAGCGACTGTCCTCAAGTGTAAATTCAACTGAGCGAATTAATTTTCATCAGACAGCCTGGTTTTCGATACAATAATTGTTTAAGGTTAGACACGGTCTGTTTCAAGACTAGAAAGGTATGATAAGAAATTATCAAGGAACACGTTCAAGTATATCGTTTCGTAACAGATTATTTTAAGAAATGCATATTTGTATCTGTAGGCCACAGGATTAGGTACGCTATAGTCTGACCATTTTATCAAGGCAGTTCAGCTGTGGTCAAATTCCTCTAAAGCGTTGCCAATTCTGTGAGTATTTCTGAAATTTTGTTTGGCCCATATCTTAGCCCTGCCCACTACCTGTAGGTATATGTAGAGAAGTCTCTAATATACCTACCTACGAAATTGGCACCGGAATAGAGGAATTTGACGACGACCGAACTGCCTTGATAAAATGGTCAGACTATATAGTTAGGTACAATGGTTAGCTATCCAATGTAATAGGCTAGAGAAAGGCGCCCCAGGAGCTGTCCATTGGTTACTTAGCCTTAGTTCTTCGGAATGTCTGACTCGTGCCCAGTTTGTTTTTTTTTTCAAATTGAATGCTTCTGTTGAAGACGCTTCTCTTGTTTTTATTTTCTTCTTTTCCGAGTTGCTGTGCCCATGCGCGTTGACCCTTTGTGCATGGGTTGCACGTTTTTCTCGACGTTCTGCATGTCCTTTCTTCTCTTTAGACCGCATTGTGCACTCTGGGTAAGAAGGACCTAACTTGGAATATATTTGCATAAAAATTATTAAATTATAAGTCATGTTGGAATTCGTGTAGTGACTAGAGATAAATATATAGCAGAATTATGTTCTAGAGTTCGGAATGAAGTTACTTTTAGTCTCAAAAATTATCCCCCCCCAAGTGTTTTGTTTTTATAGGCCTAATACTTGATTGTGGGATAATGTGTACTAATAGTTGCCCGATTCCCTCATTACAATACTTAGAATCGAACATTTTCACGGGTAAATGTTGCTAAGGAATTGGTTTCGAGCAACTCTTTTTCCGCTTCATCAGTTCTAAATATCCATTTTCTTGAGAGCGATGCCTGCTTCTGAGGTAGCTAATGATTATTTTTACATGCCACTTTAGTTAATGTTAAAATTATCTATGTCGTTGGAATGGTTACATTCCTTTGCTTTTGCAGGTCTTAAGTTATACTGGAAGCCATTGCGGTTAGCTACTAGCTGGGCAGTGAACGTGTTTATATCGAAATCAAACTAGGGTAATGTCTCAATTACCGAATGCCTTTCTATTACCGAACGCAATGAGATTCCTACCTATATTAGGTAATAGATGGGCATTCGGTAATTGAGACATTACCCTAGATAGACAGCAGTATAGACAGACCAATAGGCCCATTCCCACAGAGACACCGGGACTCAAGCCCCAACCCTCTTTGAGCTATTGCCATTATGTTAGCTTGATAAAGATGACAGAGGAAAAAAGAAGAATGAAAGGCAGATCTCAGCCATGAGTCGATCATGCATGCACGCAAGTGTAATTTATAGCCGTTGATCTGCGGAGCGTAAGAGTTTGTTACTACTCAAGGGACATTGCTATTTACAGTCAACTACCATCTGCCACCAACTACAGTATTAAAAAGATACAGTTTTAATAGATTCTGAGAGCCATTTTAGAAGTACAATCTTAGAAACAATAAAAAATGAGGAAACTATATAAATTTAGCGAGTACGAAACAAGAAAATATATTTCTGCTGCTCTGTAAAACTTTCGAAAACTCTTTGTCTTCAGATATGATGTGTTCTTACGTACGAGATTTTCTAGAATGCCTATATTTAATATCATAGCTCATTAAAAATTATTTATAATATCAGATTATAGCAGTAACCCATCGCCCTTGATATCTGCTTTTCACCCATGCGGTATCCTATTGAAGTTAATCCTTTACCTTACTCCTCATCGACATACGGCAGCCGTTGATCAGAAGAGTATATATTATTTTTTGTTTCGTACTCACAAAGTTATTACATTTGTCTTATTTTGAATTGTTTCTAAGATTGAACTTATAAAGTGGCTCCCAAAATCAATTAAACCTTTCTTTTTAATGCTGTAGTTGACGTCAGTAGATGGTAGTTGACGGTAGTTGACGGCAGTTGATGGCAGTTGACGGTGAGTAGTTGACTGTAGTTGACGACAGTTCAAGACGGTAGTTGACGGTAATTATTAGAGGTGTTCTGAAGGACGTGTTCTTAGTTGTGGAGGATGTCTTTCCCAATGTTTGTCAAGTCTATTCTTAAACCCGTTGACTGTCTCCGCACCGACAACGTCGGAGAGTCTATTCCAAATGTTCACTATGAAAACAGAAAGAACTGTTGGCTTAAAGTTGTGCTTCGGGCTTTATGTTTGAGTTTTTGGCCGTTGTTTCGCAGGCGATCATCATGGTCTCTTTCAATAAGTCCCGTTGTAGGTAGCCTACCTAAGTAGTTGAAGCCAGTTAAATACTTGAATGCTTCTATTAGTTGCCCCCTTAGTCGCCTTTGCTCGAGAGATGATGCCCGGTTTTTGTAGGCAATATTCGTATGACTTGTTTCGCAGCTGAGGTATCAATTTTGTAGCTCTGCGTTGGATTTTTTTTCCATGTTATCGATATCTTTGCCCAGATGTGGCGATCAGAATCGAACAGCATATTCTAGGGGCGGGCGCACTAGCGCATTGTGCCAGAGAATGATGATGTCCTTGGATTTGTATTCGATATTCTTGTTGATAAATCGCCGTACTCTCTTGCCATTTTCTTACTCTTATCAACTTGCTGACTATATTGTATTTTGTTTATAAAAGTTATTCCCAAGTCACGTGTTTGGGTGACAGCTGCCAATTCTGTCCCGTTCATTTTCAATTGGGTTGAGGGATTCTCCGGCCCTCTACGTGCATTAATGAACATTTGTCTTCATTAAAGTTCATCTTTCACGTTGTACTCCATTCGACGATGTAAATCAGCCTCAGAGACATAGGATGGGCCATGAGCCACTGTGTTATCTTGTCATTTGGATTTACCCATCTTTTGGTAGTTAGTAGGAGTTGGGCCGTCAGAGAACCCGTAGGTTATCTTAGCCTTAGTTAGGCATTAGAGACATCGTTTCGTACCCACTACGATCCTTCCATTTTTTTTACTAGTCCTAATGATCAATTGTTCCGTTTTCCTTATTTTCCTTCCGCGTTTATCAAGGATAGGATCATCCTCGCGCAAGAGTTCTAATTTACTCTAGACATACTAGAGGTAACGGCAGCTTGACTGCACCCTCGACTGGGAAAGCCGGTGCTGAAGATAAAGGCCAACTGGCCCCAAGGTAGTAATTGCGTCTGCAGTCGATCACAGGTCGTCAAGAACTATGGCGTCATCAACGGAATGTTCAAAGACCCACTCCCCTACTCTTCCCGTTTTTATGGAAGGTAAGCGCCTCCACGGCAGCTGTGCTGTTGAGTTAGTGCACCAGCGCCCCAAAGAGCGCGCATGCCTGGGTTGGCATCAAACCTGTGTAATGTGACGCCTGAGTTTAGCTCGCAAGGCTGCTGCTAGCGTGAGTGAAGTCGCGGTAATGAAAGTTTGTGCGATTTTTATAGCAAAATGTCTACAAGAAAAATGCATGAACTTGTGTGACCGGGTTAACTTATGTGTTACTTCTCCTTTTTCTCGACTGGAATACCTTTATAGTGTACAGCGAGGCCTAAGTTAACTTACATATAATAATAAAAACTGAATCCAAATCATTAAGATCGTGAAAGCTAGTTCTTGCGCTGCTTACGAGCCCTGCCCTAAGGAATTCTGCCTTTAGTTAATAAACGCTGCAACTCAACGTAGTGGCGCATAGGCATAGCACGTATATTACCACCTGAAACCCTATTTAAATTCCATGCGGATAATAGCATGCTTATCCTTGCGGTGAGTCCGAGTAACAGAACGAGACACCAGCTATTAAATTAGTCCAATAATTTGTTGGGAACTCTTAAGTTTCCTAAACCAGATCGTTGATATATCGTGCACAGATCGACAACGGCGGAAAATCCCTAAATATAATAATCATTATTCGTGTATAGGTTCAACAATTACTGAGTTTTGCGTACCAGGTACTAATATTATTCCGTCTGTGTGCCCGGCATCGTATTTTACCTCTCACCGCCCCGCCGGGCAGGGCACCCCGCCACGATTCCCAGGCCTTATGGCCTTAATTTTCCCATCTTTTGGCAGTAATTATTCACGTTGAGCTGGAGTGATCTATGCCTCAATTGAAGTCAAGTCGTGCAGAGATTCTTCGCACCTACTGAGCAGTAATCCTCGGCTCTATGGGGCTCCTGGTGCGAGGCTGGCCCAGCGACGTCAGGGTCTGCGCTTCTCGCATCATTGCTCCTCTCGAGTGCGCGGCCCTCATTTGCATCGAATTCGTATGCTGGTCGCCCTCCAAAATTAGGCAAATTAACTGCTTTTATTTCTGTGTGGCGCGCTTACTTACATGTATCGTCTTAGTTACTTTATACTGTTTTGGCTTATAGGTTTTTAGTCATGAAGTAATTTCAAGATATAGATATATGACAAAAATATCGGTATTTATTGATTGTATGACCTGTGCAAAATTGAGCTAATTTAATGAGTTCGGTAGCCTCATGAGTAAGACCTATTTCATTAACTTACTTCTGCCCAGATTAATAACTCTTCTGCAATCTGCCACCATCGCGATAGCTCATAGAGGGCAGGAGCGTAAGTCCCTGTTGGTCTCTAAGAATAAGCCTGTCGGTCCGTCTACTGCCAGTCTTCCTTTCATTGGGTAGCTATAGGGTGAACACATAATAGGAATAGCTATAGTTTCGATTGCTCATCTTACGTCATAGACCGTGGCACCCTCAGAGGATCATCCTATATTACCTTAGTTTTATATCGGGGAGCATTCCGGTATATTTTTCCTTTTGTCTCACTTGTTTTCCATTTACTTTCTCCGATTTGACTGTGTTAGCTCTGTTTGTCTTTTTCCCCGTTTTGTGATCCTGCGTATATCGCCTAAATATATTCTCCCTTTTCCTCAGCGGCGTATAGGTTCTTCAATCCTTTGCAATAGGGAGTCGCGTCCTCAAGGATTAGATAACGGTCACTTTAGACTTAGCTTGGCCATCGGAACATCTCCATGTCGTACCCACTGTGCTTTACTCTTTTTCCCATCCCTGCTAATCATTTTTATGTTTTTCCTTTTTTTCTCGACTTGTTCTACGCCTACAAGGTATTCTAAGTGATCGAGATCTTTTTAGTTCTTGACAAGCATTCATGCAGACGAGCCGCTTTAGTTTCATTTGTGCAACACCATTGTAGCGAATAGATTTGTTCATACTAACATAAAATTAAAAAAATAACTTATTTAATAATTTATACTTACCACAGTTCAGTGATATTTCTCACCTAATCTTTTTCTTACAATTTGCTAGTTTCCTTTACTTATTTGTTTCCTGCTTCAGCATAGCTGCATAGGGCACCCATTTACTTTTCGCTTTCCTTCATTTTTCATTTTCGTTGTATGTCGCTTTGCATACCTTGACGATCAATCGCATCCTCTCTTTCACTTCTATTCTCTGTGCCGACTTTCGATTTTGTTCACGGTTACCTTTTCATTTCAGCGATACGATAGNTAGGGCACCCATTTCCTTTTCGCTTTCCTTCATTTTTCATTTTCGTTGTATGTCGCTTTGCATACCTTGACGATCAATCGCATCCTCTCTTTCACTTCTATTCTCTGTGCCGACTTTCGATTTTGTTCACGGTTACCTTTTAATTTCAGCGATACGATAGACGGGCCAAAAGAAAACGAAAACAAAAACTCAACCGAAAATGTTGAAGTTCTCGCAGCATGCATTAGCCGCGAACAAAAATCGGTGACGCAAAATGTTCGACCGAAAACTCCAAATTTACGATCAGTTTTCCGCCGTCTCTATGCTAATCGTACGGGAGACCAAGCCGATGCTGTCCGTTCTTGGCTTGGCTGCCGATGATAGTCGACGATGTCGGCCCTAAATATTCCATAAGCTGCTTTGCAAAGGATTTTTTGTACATGTTTTATTATAGGGGATATTATTCTGAATTATGGACCTGCTTACACTCGACAAAGGTTGCCGAGAATGTATATACATGGGTGGTGGCAACATGCTAAAAAAGTTTGCCAAAAATTTGGGTTTTGAATGGAAAATGTTGGCTTGAAAATTCTACCGATATTGAAAAACATTTTTTATAAGTTCCGCATAGAATTTCTAATTGGCAATCTGAACGATGGAAATGTTTTAAATTCTCTTCTCGGAAATATACCCCGCATTAACGGAGCATTTTTTACGGAATAGATTTGAGTAGTTAATTAAGCTCAGTAAATGTGTACTTTTCTTCTTCCAGGCCTGCACAGCGGACCAAGTAATGTGGGCCTCTGCTCAGGGTGAGTACAGAAATCAACTAAAATAAGTTCCAGTAATGTTATGCAGCTATTGTCGATTTATTGCATGTAATTTATTCGTATCCCTAGATATAATTATTTGTTATTGCCTCTCATATAAGTGAATATAATTCAACAATGGCGTTTCGATTCGCATACTGCTATCGGGAGGATTTAAATAAGTAAGCGATAATTGGACTGGATTTTAGAACTTTGATTTGCCCTTAGAGTTGGGTTTCAGGCGGTATATATATGGTCGCCTGAAACGACCGAAAACTGGAATGTTAGGTACAGGGAAGTAGCGACCCAGCCAGGGCCGTCGAGATACTTTTCTCCTCAATGGTCTCGTTCCAACGTCTAAAATGAAAGAGCCGGAGTAGTAGAAGCTAATCGCATTAGCTTATTTTGACCGCATGCATACTAACTTAAGACACCTAAACTATCTTCTTTGCAGCTTCCTCAAAACGCATAAGCCTTTCTCTCTTGAATTAATTCTACCCGTTTCGTGCACTGTTCTCATAGAAATAACAATATATAGTCTCATAAAAATGACAAATAACACTATTCTCGTAGAAATAACACTATTCTCGTAGAAATAACACTATTCTCGTATAAATAACACTATATAGTCTCATAAAAATAACACTATTCTCGTAGAAATAACACTATTCTCGTAGAAATAACACTATTCTCGTAGAAATAAAACTATTCTCGTAGACATAACACTATTCTCGTAGAAATAACACTATTCTCGTAGAAATAACACTATTCTCGTAGAAATAACACTATTCTCATAGAAATAACACTATTCTCATAGAAATAACACTATTCTCATAGAAATAACATTGCTTTACATTTTTACCTTATAAGTATCTTCTTAATAACAGTTTTTATTACTATCTTGAATAACGCTGCGTGGAATGTAGCTGGTGAGCCACGACCTCCACGGAGGACATTCGGCAGTCAGGGGTCGGCCACGTACAGGGCCCAGTAAATATGTCTATTTACGTAAGAATGGTATAATGTTAAACAACGCCATACGTTGTTTTTGGACGGGAAAAGACCAAAAAGTACTTTAGGCGATAAAGAATTAAGTCGCTTTTAGCCGTAAAGGATGTTAGTTACTTGGTGCGGTAAGGAAATAAGCAATGCAAAAATATTTTTCGTCAATAAAGCATTAGATCATAGTTACCTCGGGGGTAAAGGATTATACTTGCCGTACTTAAACACTATAGCATTATAGTCACCTTAGCGGTGAAGGGTTGTTACTTCCACCAATGAAGAATTATTGCAGTTGATTTTGAGCAATCGAGTGATACAAGATTATAACTAATTACAGTTACACGATTGTGGTAACGACTTATTGCAGCTAAAACATAGAAAAAATGAAGAATTAATGTTGAGCAATGTGCGAACAGGTTTTCTTATACTGATAGTTTCACTTTGAAAGTGCATCCCCTATATGCAGCAAAGGCCCCAGGACAACGTCTTTGTTGTCTTAGCTAGACCTTTGGGACGTCTGTCCTTCGTGCCTAATTTGCGTCATTCGGCTTTAATACTCCTACTGATGATGCTTTGAGTTGTTCTTCTTCTAGCCCGGTATGACTTTCCTATGCACGTTGATCCTGTGTGGGAGTTCCACACATTACTGAATACTATATGTCCCTTTTTATCTTACTTTGTGAGTTCGCCTTCCTAGTGGAAACGGAGGCCTAACTGCTCAGTATAATGGTAATGTGCAATCACTGATTGTACACGAAACAATTTTCGCAAATATATTCTTGGCTTGCAAACTATTATACATATTAGCAATTAAGCTCAACAGAATCTTGTTATCGCGCCAAATTTCCATTCATATGATACTTGGGTTACAAAACTCGCTGTGTCTAGGAATCAGCTCATGGAGTAATTTACTTCCTTTTGCGCTATTGATTTGAACGAAACGTCATCTCGCCGATGCCACCCTAGGTCATAGTTAATCTTAAGGTGCCTTCAATGTCCGTTCCCTATCTGAAACTCATCGGCATTTATCCGATGAGTTTCGCCCATCCTGTGTTATGGGGAGCAGCGACCCAACGTACGGGAGAGTGAAGTTTACCTTAGCCACAAGCTTGGTCCTCGCAACGTCTGTCTTTCCTGCCCTCTTGGCTTCCTCCCGATTTCATATTTCTACTGATCTTACTTTCCTCCGTTCTTCCTCTTCTTTCCTGACTTACTGTTCCCATGCGCGTTCATCCTTTGTTGCAACCTTGGACCTTGGGGCATCGGTTCTACTTCACTATCGACATACTTTGTCCCTTCCTTTTCCTGTCTTAGAAAAATTTAGTACTTATTTAATTCCCCAGTGCCTTCTCCGCAGGGGATGTTGCAGCTTGCCGCAGTTCCTGATGACGAAGGTACCTATACTTGTGTTAAGTTAGGTAGGCTCTCAATACTTCCCCTTCTGTTTCGGGAGGTGGGCCACTGATCGAGGTGGCCTACCTATTCCCGTTAGACTTCTACCTTCTTGTATTTCGTTTGCTTCCCCTACGCGTCGTAGCTGAGCGAAAGCGTTCAGCCGTGCCCGGGAGTTGGAGATGCGCAACTTTCGCCTTTTTCCCGTCAGTAGTGCACTGGCCACTTAGAATCTGAGACCTACCGGCAGAAAAGCCGAGAAAGAAATCATTGACGATTTGAAACGAGACGTACTTCGCGCCCTAGTGGCGCACGAGCCTGTGTTAACACGTACTCAGCCTCTGTCATCTAAGAAAGACACCCTATTGGCAGGTGTGGTAACGCAGCAATAAGCCTTCAATGGTATCTCTACCTGTTTTAATCAATGTGCGGCGATGTGTACATTGAACCTTACTTTTGCTGTGAAACCTCGAGAAGCGCCGACCGTGGGCGGGCTAAACCACAGGAATAGTTTGGCACGATATAGACATTGTGTACCTGATGCGCTAGCAAAATTTGTACCACTACTAGAACTTATTTATGGAGGCTTAAACTATCTTATACTACTACATATATCTATATTTATATCCGATGTTTACAGAGGTCGGTATCAAACAGATAATCGCTTAAGAATTTCTGATGGGGCTGCTTTCCTCATCGTAAATACTGTTAACACACCTGCTAAGGTTGAAAATTTGTTATTTGTTCACGCCGTAAATCCCATCGCAGTCTAGACCGTAATGACAAACTCCGAAAAAGGTCATTAGTCTCTATTAGTTAGCTGCTATTGTCGGTCAGCAGTCACTCTCCATTCTCGTAGGTCACCTTTCATTGTTTGTAGCGCCTCCTTTCACCGACCATTGTACCTGCCCAGTCACGCCACCCTGGCCTGCCGTGATCGTCCCTAAGCCGACCCTCACGCTGCTTTGTCTCGCAGATGCCACGATAGTCACCCGATCTCCCCGCAGATATTGTTAGAATTTCTTCACTAAGCGATGACTTGATTTTGCTCAATGGCAAAGAAGCTTTGCGAGCTATTTTTCTCGTGATTTTTTTAACGTGAATGCACTATCTGTATCACTCACTGCTCGAGATCTGAAAAAAAGCTATTTTCTTTCCTCGCGTTTCAGTTGCCATGGGGTTTCTTTCATTCTTCCCTGCCTCTGAGTAATTATTGTGCTCGTGTTTATTTCTGCTTTTCTTGCTTTGTTGCTTCTTTTACACGCACGGTGATTCATCGACTTAAGGTTTCTATGCATTGACGTGCTGCGGGTGCCTTCTCTCTCCTCCTGCGCTGACGCACCTATGAAAGTGCACGTGAATTGGAAATTTGAAACCAACAGACGTACTCACGTAATGATAAGTAAGAGCTTCAGTTGCAAGAAAAAAATTGTCTGTAATTCTTTACCTGCCAGTAGTCACATCGCTGCAGCAATAAGAATTTCGCTAGAGATTTCTCATGTTCTTTGCCGTATTTTATAAGAGTCTGTCCCCTCAGAGGCGGAGATCATCGCATAGCACCATAACCCTATAGTCTATGCCATATAATTATAGGCTATAGGGTTAGCCTAGAGTTCGGTTTGCCCATCATATGATATGAGGATCGAGTCGCGCCGTACGAACCCAAGCAAATATATTATTTATTATCTCGCCTTGGCTAGATTTCTGCAATTTATGTATTTGCTTTGTCCTAATTGTGCAAGAGTCCATCCGCTGCATATTTCTACCGACAAGCTTCATAGCAGGATTTCCTCCAGCTTGCAGACTTCATTATTTATTTTTTATTTATTTATCAATTAATTCTCTGTTCTTCGTGGTTGGATTTCTTTTTTTATACCGTGCTGTATTGCCCTTCGTTTTTTATACCGTGCTGTATTGCCCTTCGTTTTTTATACCGTGCTGTATTGCCCTTCGTTTTTTATACCGTGCTGTATTGCCCTTCGTTTTTCCTCAATTGCAACTCCGTTTTGTGTCTAGGAAGTATAATTTTATTCTGATCAAGCAACTTGTCCCCATTGCTTGTTTGCACTTCCTTCGTCATTTATTTCTGTTATGCACACTTTAAAATATACATATATATATATATATATATATATATATATATATATATATATATATATATATATATATATATATATATATATATGTATTGAGTGTGTAAAGCTTTCGCTCATCTCTACCCAAAATGTTTTACTCTTTCTACTACAGTTTACATTTTTTTCCCACAAATGCAACTGTATATCAATTCCATTAGGTCTGCAACAAATTCATCATTAATTAAAAGATTGACCATGCTTGTTTACTTTTCATACAGTCGATTCGGACCTCTTTTACTATTTTCTAAGATCAGTTTGTCAGTTACTGAATTAGCCACGGATCCCATTAGCTCAGACCTATTTTTAAAACTCTCCTATAATGCTATGCTCCTGTACCGTCCAAACTCGCTGTTACTGGATAACTCAAGCAAGAGCAACGCTAAATATTGCCTACAATAACATAAACGATATTCGGTGAAGCAGCAGTGCCTCATCACAAGCAACGTCTACTACATTACTGCTCCGGCAACAGATATAACGTCTATAGCGCAGTAAAAAGTGACACCCCTTATAGAGCGCCAAAAATATGGAGGGCCAGCAGGGGCTATGTTAGCCCACCTATAAAACAAGTGAATTATTTAAAGACACTTCGTACCGAAGTAGTAGAATTTACAATAAGATTCTACACGGTTAGTACAGGCTCGTAACATATTAGATTACTGTCTATAATAAAATGTAAATTTTTCATATTATATTAAGTTTCTATCAAAACCCACTGCTGTAGAGAAACTTCATTTATTACCTAAACGTACATCGTTACGTTTGCCTGAGCTAGGCCTTCAGGAAGTGTCTCCTTCGTCCCTCCTTGCATCTTTCCACTTTCACACTCCTACTGATGACTCTATTCTGTTCTTCCTATTCTTTCCCGATTAGTTGTTCTCCTCTGCGTCAGTCTTGTGCATATATAAACAATTCGTGTCTGAGTTCCCCGTGTTCTATCGACTAGGTATATACTCGTCCCGTGGTTTCTTGACTGTTACATCAACTTTCTTGGGGGAACGGAGGCTTAAACTATCCACTATTATTATTGTCTCCTCATGCCTAATGTTTCTTTCATATTCATAGAACTTTACTTGTCTTTCATTTGTTCCTCCTCTTATTTTCTGAATAGCTCCTCTGTGCAGCGATAATCCCTTTTGAGTTTCCTGTGTTTACTAATTACGTGATGTCTCTTCTTCCTTTCTAGCTAACCCTTCTCGTATTCTTTGCATTGATAAGAATAAGAAAACCGTATGTATGAACAACAAAAGCCGCCCTACGAGTTAAATAACATCCACAGTACTGCATAACCGCGTTACCATTAATAACGAAAACAGGATGTGAACAAAACAGGAACTACAACCGTAATAATAACAACAACCACACGAGAAAAACAAGCGCCCATCCAAATCTCGAGACGGTAACACCCGATGCCCCAGAGCGATAAGATTGCGGCCGACCTTCCCAAACAATTCTCATCTTGATAACACCTTTGCTCTTTGAGTCGCCATTCTATTCAAACCCTGAGTATTTCTCCAGGGCTCCACCGACTTGGCGCACCAGCATTTTGAGAGAATACATGTATTGTGTAATCGTGTGTGCCCCTTAATCCATTAACACACTGTGTATATTTTTATGGTAGTATTCATAGGAGTCCAATGTATTAACAGCCTAAAATCGTAAAGAAATATGTATACCTCCCAACCGCAAAGCGATATCAATTAAATTAATTACTCATCTATTTAACAGCACTCCCCACCTTCAAAGCAATATTTTACACCTCCTCTGCACTACTGTATCCCCCGTATCTGTATCAGCACATCCCGTTTCCACGTAAGAAATTTTCCCCCTTCATATCTTCACAACTCGGAGCCTTCAAAATTCTTCCTCAGTGCAACTGTGGCCACGGCTCCTGGCTGTAAACTTGTTTCGAATAACTGAAGATAAACAAGTCATTACAGTGATTATTCTTATCGGTGATCAGCAGCAAACCCAACAACTGACAAACAACTTTGTCAAGTCATCACTGCTAGAGAAATA
>LQNS02278187.1:8523789-8540998 GCA_001587735.2 Parhyale hawaiensis
CGGATTAGGCAGGAGAGTCTCTCTCGAAGCGCCTGATTACGGAAGGAATATTGGACTCGAAGCGACTGATTGGACTTGCTCCAATTATTGATCGTGAAGTGACTTTTTTCTACCCATCCTAGGATTAAATGCAAAGACGTTAGCGCGGCAGAGAAGTGCCATTGTCGTGCAGTAATTAAGGCCTGTAATGCTTAATTGCGATGTTCAGAATCCTGATGAAGGCAGGCATAATAGAGGTGACTTATCTGCAGCTGCAATCTAAGCGGTAGTTAACAATAGGAGCTAACTCTGTGTTATCTTCTTAGTAATAAGCGCTTAATTGGGATCACTTTCAAGGAAACTGTTGCATCCAGCAGCCAGCGCTAAACCTTTGACCTCGAATGGCCTGAAATTTTTATCTTGATTCAATTATTGTGCATTGTCCTAACTAGCTGGCTGTTGAAAATGGTCTGCCAATTAGGGGAAATTTATTTGTATTAGCTATACCTGAAGTTTAGTGGAGCTCGTGGCAACGATGTGGTTGTGTCGACACGAGGTACAGAGAGCTGGTCGAGCAGCAGATGCAGCAGGAGAATGGGCTGACATGATGGCAGGTGAACCTTTGGAGGTGTTCCTCAGGGGAGTAAAATGGGCCATAGTTAGTCCCCTTTCCCTTGCTATGGGGAGTAGCGCCCCAGTGGGTGCTATGAAGATGACCTTATCCTTAGCTAGGGATGCGTGCCGTGCGCTCTCACTTTGTGTCCTTCCTTTTTCATACTCTTCAGCTTTTCATTACAGTATTACGTCCCTTACGTAGTAACGTCTACGTCTATAAATTAATACTTCACCAAATAAGTCTTGTATTTTACTTTAATTTCTTCCACTTTCGGCCTCGACACTTCTAAGTATAATTAGAAAAAGGTATAACTCATCCTAACATCGCCCCTCCCAACCAATAACCACCATGATCATTTAGCAATATTTTTCACCTCCTAGAATACTACAAACTCATGGCGTTGTTGCATTTTTTTTTCTTGGTTTTTATAACACTTTTTAACGAGAACGTCGGTCTGCAATAGATAAGAAGCAAAGCTCACATACCTGCGTTGCACCACCCAACCGCATTCTGCGAGATCTTCTACCCCAAAACCTAAACTATTACTTACGCGGAACCGAACATTGCAATATGCAATCTAATATGTTATATCACGGCATTTTCTCATTTAAGCAGCACCAGCATCCATCTGGAAATTTAAAACTAATCCATATTTTAAAGCTTGCATTGTATCTCCCCAACTTAACTCCCAGGTTTTTTAAGACTACCCGCTGTGCAATGCACCAGTGGCTACCGTATTATGCGTTACCTTCCATCTCCAAACTGAAACGAAACTTAAAACTTTGCACTGCACCGCCGCTATGCACATTACGATATCTCCCACTTACCAAATTTCACAGACTCACAGATGGGCATAGTGCCACCGCCCCCCCCCCCAATCTATCTTCCCATATCTTCCGTCTCCCAAAACTAAACTAAAACTTCACACAGGACTCACAACCTTGCATTGTACCTCCCCTTCCCGCGGCCGCCCAAAACAAACAAAATCGGAAACTCTCCCCCTATATGCAGTGTCACTGTGCCGATGGGTTTGCCTAAGGTCGAATTAATTGAGTTAGGGGGCAGGAGAGCGCGCGTGAAGTGATCTCGGCACTCCTGAGCTAACAGGACTGGAACAAATGGGATTGTTTTGGATATGCAAACAGTGGCAGTGCGGCAGCCGGCCTGCCTAAGCCCAGGCCCAGGCGAGCTAGAGAGGTGTGAACGTACTGCTTGGCTCGCGCTCAGAGATATAGTTTCTCTCCCTCTGTCTTTGGCTTCTGCGCCTTGTTGCACCGCGTCCGGAGATTTTATTTGTTGTCCACCTGGCTTTGGTAACTAACTTTTGGTATTTGTTGTCCACTTGGCTTTGGTAACTAACTTTTGGTATTTGTTGTCCACTTGGCTTTGGTAACTAACTCTTGGTATTTGTTGTCCACCTGGCTTTGGTTACTAACTCTTTGTACACTACACTCGGAGATTTTTTCTACCCTGCTGGCTTGGGTTTCTATGCCTCGTTGTGGCCCACATGACACTTTGTTCTATTTTTTCTCCCGCCTGGTTTTGGTCTTCGCCTCGTAGTACAAAACGTTTAGAGATGTTCTATTTTTTTTCATTTTACTCCACTGGATTTGATTTAGGTTTTTGTTCCACACTCATGAAGGGAAGTTGATGGTTTTGTTAAACCCCCTAAAGAGGACGAGTTCTTTATGTGTGTACGAAGCTAGTTATATACGTGCTCGGCTCTTTTTAAACTATTAGAGATAAGTATCTGGAAATGTTGATTCGCTTGGCCCCCTGCGTAAAGATATTTCGTATTTTACTTCCACTTTTATTGACACGCTGAAAAGCCTTCGATCATCACAGCCTGCTAACGAGTAGCGAAATGTGTGCTGTGTAGATATTGTTCGTGTTTGATGCCAATTAGTCGCATTTCGTGGGGTTAGGCTATGCTGCGAGTTCTGTATTCCACGAGAACTCTAGTTCCTACCTAATAAAATGACCGTATTGTTGTTAGAGATTCTTAGCATTTGGTTGAGGAAACTCTGCTCCTCTAGAGTTTCTTTATAACTGCTCGTACAACGTCTTCTCTTTGGGACATGCTCATTAATATATTAGCTTCCAACCATAAGCAGAAACTGACAACAGTTTTGAACTGGCAAAAGCAATTTCTGTCAAGTTTTGTTAAGCATATACCAACACCCTAGCTATGAGAATGAAAACAAAATCGATGCTGATATATCTATGTACACAAACAAAGATTACTTCATTAGCAAGAGAAATTAAGCGTAATTTGCAATAACTGTTAACTGTTGCAATTAAATAAAACTAATAACGGCTAGTAGAAAACATACACATGGATGCTAGGGTCCGTGCCGGTGGCAAAGTTGGAACAGTGATGGCCACTGACGGTCCCGAAGTCGAAGTCTCGAAGTTTCAATGGGATTCACAAGAGGGAGCGTCACGTCTGTTTAATGTAGGAAATTTTGATTTGCAAGAGCTTGTGTACCCTATCTCTCCAATATTTGGTTATTTTTACACAAGAAATTCCCGTTCTTGCTGCATCTATCTCCCTTCCGGCTAGTATTTTATTAATTCTTGGTCTTGGAGAGGAGACAAAAATCAATAATACTATTAATTTTATCTTTATTACACTGCATTTGTTTAGCAAATAGGCTATAAAAATTCACTTTGTTGCTGAACTGAACATGAATCCGGATCCTCATTTTTCATTCTGGAAAGCAGAAAACCTTTTTACCTTCCATTACTAGCATATTCAACTTTAGAATCTTGGACTCTACTTCCACGCTTGCACGAAAGTTTCTCTATCCCAGGCAGGTCAACAATGTTACCGTTTTATATTTTGTGTTCAAACGAGAGCAACGACTTTACTTCGCTAGCTCAAGTTTCTAAAACGGTCATATTTTCCATTCGTCAATGAGTTTCATGCATCCCACTTACCCTTTGCCGTCTAAAATCCACAAAGTTTTCAACGGACATAATTTTTCAAAACGATTGGAATGATTCTTGTGAATAGTACAGGTTCAATGTTGTTGTAGCATCTCTTTGTCTAAAATTCGACAGGCAATATGGGAGTAGGAGTTTAATATACAGTATTCACAAATGTACTACCATGTAACCATATCTTATTCACTATGCTGAATGTTCATTCTGATAAGTGCAATTAAAACAGTATTTTGCAATCAGTAAATATCCACGCCTACTAGCTGTGTCGTTATTTGTATCATGTGTTTGAATAAACGTTCAAGAATTATATTTTAACTGCAACTGATTTTACATGAGTTGCCCAAAACTTGTTCCAGTGTATCTTCAACTCTGTCGTAAAGGAACAACTGAAGTGGTGAAAATTCTATGCTGTGAATTACGTTTTAATTATTATTCCAAACTTTCTAATGCAATGCTACAAATCCAATCTTAAATCACGAAAAATCTATATCATTCTTCGGTGCGTGTCATGTCTTCACTGAGGTGCCCAAAGGCTTATTTTTTCGTCAAAGACACCCCCCTCTCCATGGGGCATAGGATGAGCCATAGGGTTAGGTTAGTTAGGTTTGCCTATCCTATGTTCTAGGGAGCAGCGCCCCTGGGGGGAGGGGGGGTTGTGTAGGTTACCTTAGCCATTAGCTAGGCCTTCGGGACGTCTGTTTTTCGTGCTCACTTTGCTTCCTTTCTGATTTCATACTTTTACTGATCTTACTTTCATCTCTGTTCTTCCTCTTCTTTCTTGACTTGCTATTCCCATGCGCGTTGATCCTGTGTGGGATCAACTTCGTGCATGGGTTCCCTGTTTCTGTCGTCATTCTCTATATCCCTTATTTCTTCCTCTGTTAGATCATCTTAGTTGTGGATACGGAGGCTTTCAAGCTAGATAATAATCTAATCTAATTCGTCAATGATCTTAGGTTGTCCAATTTAATAATTCCTGAATTCTTCAATGAAGTTTGTTTCATTTACACTTTTTTGAAGCTTATTCCTGTATTTCTCAAACTTCTTATTTATAAACGGCGAATCCTATCTCTGCTGAGTACCCAGTAATTCTTTTCTTCTGCAAATCTTATCATACAAATGGTACTTAGCACTCATTTTGGTTTTCCTACAGCTTATCTGAACCCCTTATCTCAAATACCCCAAAGAAAATGTTTTTCTTTTTATGTTGGAAAGAGTGCTTTTCCTAGAAAAATCGTTGCTTAACCCCAGCACACTGAACGTAATATTCCTATGAGTATTAATATTTTGCTAAATAGGTACCCTGTGTTATTGTTTATTAGTATTAATGTGGCTGGTATATATAGGAGTCAAGCCCTCAAGGGTATGTTCTGGCGGGCCCTTTCCCTGCCACAATATATTTGGGCCTCACGCACACAAAGGGCTCTAGTGCCTTCTCCGCAGGGGATATGTTGCAGCTTGCCGCAGTTCCTGCTTACTAGGTTAGTTTTGTGTAGTTAGGTAGGCTCTCAATACTTCTCCTTTTGTTTAGGGAGGTGGGCCGCTGATCGAGGTGGCCGACCTATTCCCGTTAGACAGCTGAGAGGCATATGAATTAATTTTGAAGTCGTACATGGGTGTTAAGCCTGCAGCTTACAATGGCCAGGAGTCCTGAACTTCAGACCGAACAGTTTGAACGTTTTACATGACTGTTTAAGTAGTTTTACAAAAGGTTAACTGTTATACAGGATTGCTTTAAACGGGTGCAAAATGTTTAAATTTGGGTGATTGTTTGAAGCAATTAGAGCATTGGTAAAACGCCAACGGGATGGCGCACCACATGCAGGAATAGTTCGGCACGATACAGACATTGTGCCCCTGCCCGGGGCCGGATGCACAAGCGTATTGTAAAGTTACGGTAACGTAAACTGTACAGTTCCTTGAAGAAGTACCGATATCGCGGCTCAGATTTGATCACTTACTTGTACTGATGTTCACAAACTTATTATGATCAAGTGCTCTGAATCTCTAACCTATGCTTACCTAACTAATAGTCGGACTCAGATATTACACTGAGGAGTAAGAATGTAAAACTTCAGCCGTTACATGGTTGCATTCGTGCCTGCAGCTGTACAGTTTTGATTCTTGTAACAACGCATTTGAGCGTATGGCCCCAGGCTGATGCGCTAGTAAAGTTCGTACTACTACTACTACTACTACTACTACTACTACATCATATAACTATTATTACATCATTTAAGATTGAAGTATTTCAATTTTTATTATTTTTGTTGCTCAAGACATAAAGTACTCTTCTCTTCAGCTATTCAAGTTATGAGTTTTGGTTCGCTTAAAGTGCTAGAGGATCTATCACCGAAGTGTCCCAGAACCAGTTGTGTGATGAGCGCCGTATGGCACCCTAGGGGCCGCACGGCACCATATGCGCTGTCGCCACACCACGCAGCCTCTCGCAACCTGCGCATGTTTTGTCACCAAATCTGTCACCACTCGAGTCCCCCCTCGCGGTCACGTGAACGCTATTACCACCATGAAATTCACGGGACATTGAAAGGCAGTTGTCAATCATATCAGACTGTTAGGAGATGCAAAAAAATGAATGAGACTTAAACTGCTGAGTTGAAGAGGAAATTAATAGATTGAATTATTAACAAAATATTGGCAGCAACAAAAATACAACTAGATACTGTATGTGAAATTTGATCTGTGCAGATCACTCACTTTGCTCATAAATTTAACAGCAAACTAACTGACATGTTTGAATGTAGCAATTAAGCATCTTCATGGAATAAAGTACAAGAAATTCGTGCTGGTCCCAAAGTAATAAATTACGCCTAAACGCAAGCAAAATTTTTGACTGCACCTGAAGCTGGTTTCCGCTTTTGGCTACAGGGGCCCCCCTAAAAATCGGTTACGGAAGGCAACTGGTATCGTCATGCCAATGAGTTATTTCCAGTTTTGTTTCTTCATTTTTATTTTACGCTCTTCCCCTCAGGTTCATAGGATGGGCGATAGGGTTAGTTTGGTTCGCTCATCTTATGTTACGGGTAGGGACGCCCCCAGGGGGCCTGTGTAGGTTACCTTAGCCATTAGCTAGGCCTTCGGGACGTCTGTCTTTAGCACCCACTTTGCTTCCTTCCTGATTTTGTACTTCTACTGATCCTATTTCACCTGTTCTTCATCTTCTTTCCCACCTTGCTGTTCCCATGCGTGGTGGCTCACTTTCGTGCAATGGGTTCGACATTTGTATCGACATACTACATGCCCCTTCCTTTTCCTCTCTTGAATCGCCATAGTTGTGTCTAGGGAAGCTTAAACAACTAATATAATATTTACGATCTTCCTCACCCGTTTTAATATGCCGCTCTTTTCGTGTTATTCTCATGTGAAACAATAGTTGTTTTTCTTTACATTATCTCCAAATTAAGATACACAGGGTTACAGTGATTCCTCTGAGACTAACTATACCTAGGTAAGATCTATTATAATATCGATAAATTTGGCAGTGTGTGCTGATACGGAACGTTTAGAAGTCTAACACGAAGAAACATTACCTGCATCGAGTAATTGCAAGCCATCGCCGTAAAAAAATCGTCCCCCACTTCTTCTAGCTGGCCTATGGTTTAGCATCGAATAAAACCCGAAAATATAAAATACATAAACTTTCCATGGATACTGGAGTACAGCTCTTGTCTCTAGAATTATAAAAATCCACTTAATTTACCCACAGTATAGTCTTTTGATGAGCTCGGTATATAGTTACCTTAAGAGTTCCGTGCTCATTTTTACGCTTTTCGACGCCGAAGAAACAGCCCGACAGCGGCCGGTATCCGTGATGCGAGGGCTCGGCGTCTACTAATAAGAATCCAATTATTGACTGTTTGTGTAGAGCCTCGAGAGGGCCATCAGGCTGCCGGCTCACATGGGACGTCCACGACGGCCGAGTGGGGAGAATGTGTAGCTGGATCGGCTATATTTTTATCCTGTTTTATACCCGTGAAGTAAATGTTGCAGCAGTTTATGTCCTTAAGTGCCTGAATTAAGCATTCCTTTTCATAGGAATTGTACGACGTGTATGCAATGTGCACATATGCAAGGAAAAGGCTAACGAATAACTTAAGGGACTTGCACGAGCGATCCTCTCACGTATGTAACATGAATGCCTGCGTAACCTACCAATGTGAATGCTATATACAATACAAACAGCAAATACCCCGCAGCTCACACCTCTGCGAGACTACACGTGGTATTCTGTATATATTGAATTAAGGTCTAGCATTGTCTACGCTCTTGTATTACTGCGACAGCGTAGCGCTGGAAGAAACTCGTTCAAGGGCATAGGAAAATGTGAATATTGCCGTGCAGTCTTTTACCTATATGTATACTAACTGCGCACACTAACAAGAATGAAAAGGCCGTGTAGAACATGCCCACTTCTGCGATAGGTTTTTGTTATGTTTAAAATAATGTAGGTTTTTGCTTTATGTTAGGTTTTTCTTCCTCTAACTAAAAACTGTCACGACGTGTATGAGCAAGCACAATCATTTATTTCCTTATTCTAGTTTAAGAATAGGGGAAACACGTGTACCGAATCTCCTGCGATTTATACGTCAATTTTTTGTCTCTCTAACTAGTGAGCTCTGCGATATAAGTAATTATTTACTAAAGAATTTTAACGACACTTCGGCTTCTTATAAGACATTGTATGCAGTAATCTTTATAAAAACTTTTTGCATTTTATGGCCACTAAAATGGTTTAAATTGCTTTTAATTGTAATGTGCAAGGCTATGCAGCTATATCTCCTACTATATTCAATGTGTGGCAAATCCCGAAGCTATAGGCTCAGAAGCTATAGGCTCAGAAAGTTATTTGATTTGCTCTAATACTACTGAGTACCACAGCTGTAAGTAGTGGAGAGAGAACTTGCTGGTGGACATTACAGTTGTAACACTGTTCAGCCACGACAACTCTTCACACGCCGAGTGGCGTGAAGGGCACCATCTGGCCATTGTCCGAATTAATATCACCTAAGGTACCGAAATCGGGCAGATAAAAGTACCTCATACTCCACCGTGCAATCTGCTAACCATTTACGTGCACCAGCAGATACCACTATTTGTGTAATTCAGCAGATACTGAAAATACTGATCGTACCAACCATTAACGTTTACTATCGTATACCTCCATTTGCTGATGTTTGTTTACGGATACACCAACCACTGATGTTTATCTGCAGATACTACTAACCACTGATCTTTACCTGCGGATACCATTAACCACTGATGACTACCGGCAGATGCCACCTAACACCGATGTTTACCGGCAACATCTCACCAGCCAGTGATATTTATCTGCAAATTGTACCAACCATTTACTACCTCCGCCAAGGAGGTTATGTTTTCGTCGGGTTTGTCTGTTTGTCCGCCTCTTTGTCCGTCTGTTATCAAGATAACTCGAAAAGTTATAAACCGATTTTGACGAAATTTACAGGGATTGTTAGGTATGTTAGGAGGAACAGATGATTAACTTTTGCTGAAGATATGTCTATCCGTTTGTTTGTCTTATTTTTCTCAATGCTATAACTCAAAAAGTTATGGATGGATTTTAATAAAATTTACAGTTGTTAGGTATATTATGAAGATTGAATGACCAAATTTTTGTAACAATCCGTTTGTTTGATCATCCATTTGTTACTGTTTTTAATTTTATGAATGCTAGCACATTACTTCAAAAGTTATTAATGGATCTTTATGAAATTTATAGGAGTTGTTAATAATGTTAATGGCAGATCGATTTGTTCGCTTGTTTGACTCATGTTTGTTATAAAACTTGTAAGCAGCATAACTCAAAAAGTTATGAACATATCTTCAAAAAAAATTACTGAAGCTGAAGCAGAAATGATTTGATTTTGGTGTTGATACAGAAAAAATCATAGTCTCAGAATCAATTTTAATTTTTCGTTATAGTTGCCTTGATGGCAGAGGTATGCGCTCTCAGAGTGCTTTAGTTTTTACCATTTGGTCTTTAGTAGTAGTAGTAGTAGTATTTACCATTAGCTTAGCATTTACCATTCTATTCGCGTAAAATGTTGCCGCAATACCACCAACCATTATCTTAGCGCGCAAACCATCACCTTTTCCGCTTCCCTTTGTAGAACCCCACAGTTGGAGTGGAGCTCCCTCCCGCGTAATTCTTTGCGGGAGCCGCGGCCTCTGATGCCAAAGTACGACAGGGTGGCTCCGGCTGATAAGAGTTCTGGCTCTCCTGCAGCCGGTCTCGACGCAGTTTGTCGCTTTCATGGTCAAAATACGGCGCCGTGTTAGGCTGGTGTATAGGTGGGGGCAGGGGGGTGGTTGAGACCGCCACATGATAAATTCTAGCAAAACATAAAATAATAAAGCTTGATTAGGTTGCACTTATCGACGGCACAGCATGAAACAAATGAGACAGGTAACTTATCATTGGCAGAAATAAACAGATTTAGAATTTGTGGGAAAATATACTGAATTGGAGTGGGACGAATAGTTTTGCCTTTAACAACCGCATGCTATGAACACGTAGATTCCTCAAACATCTGTGTCTTTTTATAATTTTTTTTAAGACTTTGAAACGAAGCAACACGTTATACATACCTTACCTATAGGGATTTTTTGGACATTTATACTTAGCTTCCTTGTATTTCTATTCTTCTACTTATCAGTCCTTCAATTTTATATATAAGTTTGATATGAGTCATATTTATAAGGTACAATTTGCACCGCAGGAAAAGTCAAATTTCACCAAAGCTCCCGTATTTTGTCATCCTTTCCCTCATCCTATATCTTCAAACTAACATTTTATTCCATTTCTTTCTCGTTTTTTTTCTATGCTCTTCCTACCTTGATACATTTACTGAAGCTTATCCCACAAAGTCCCGCACCAACGTTGACCCTTCAACCACAAAAGTTTCTTTGATCTCGCAAGCAACATCGGTGACGTATTCATGTGTGCCACAGGTCCGCTCCTCCATTCTCTTTGCTCTGCAGTGCTGGTGTGGACCTTTTTTCCTCCCTCACAAGCCCTTTCATCCTTTAGCAAAGCGTCTGCATTTCTTACCCTACATGCTGTTCTTCTCTCTAAAATGTTTGGTCCTAACGGACCTCTGTACCGAAACTTTTCCCTGAAAACTATTGTTCCCAATGTACTGTATGTATTGTACGAGACTCTTATAGATCAGCCTTCAGCAACTACCTTTCCTGAAATTTTTAATTTCTTCAATTAAATTTTTAATTTTCTTCAATAAAAGTTTGAATTTTCTTCAATTAATTTTTTAATTTTCTTCAATTAGATTCTACAATTTTGACTTTGGACATTCCTTATTGATCTTTCATTATTTGATAAGTGTTCATATGTTATTTTTGCTAACTTGCAGTAATACTCTCCTCTTTTAAGTACTGACATGTAATAAACATTGCGTTAGTCAGACTCGTGCTGTTTTTGTTTTATACAAAACGCTATAGATTTCTTGACAGAAAAAGCTAGATATTTGAAGGTTATCCGCCACCACCACACTGTTTACCTTATTAGTGAACCATAGACCGCAACAGTACGAGTGAACTGTTCCATGTTAGATTAGACAAACTGGTTTTGCATACAACTTTTGAAGATAGATAACCTGACCTGATGGGAAGTAGTTCAGCAACCTTTAAATTAAGAAGTAACCACAGATACCCAACGAGTATTAAAAGTTGTTAGGCTTAAGGAAGTTATGCATATGTTAAAACTCATTGGATTTGGTCATTTGACTTAATTAGGTTAGTGAATTTGGGATGCCTTTGGTATTGCGCCCGCACACATAGTGTAATTATTGTCTACTCGTATCAGTTGGTTATAAATAAGGCCTACGTTCCACAACTTTTTTTTAGTTTTATTTATGCCTGAAAGTGTTGAGCTGAGAGAACACGCTTGGTGTTTTTAAAATAGGTTTTAGTGGTAACTGCTGCAAATAATGGAGTTGTTGCGTACATGTTTTCCTTTTGCAAATCTAATTCATTGCTGCCAAAATGAGACCACGAGCGATGTCATTTGTGGTTTTGGGATTACAGTCGATTCCGTGTAAAGAACCACCGGGTACAGCGATGAGCTGCCTGATGCCACCTCTTCTGTTAGAAGAGAATCAAACGCTACGCAGTATCTACAACAAAGTAGCTTCGTTTATTGAGCACAACGGTCCGCTTGTACGGGACTATACATTGTCATTAATTTTCTCATATTCAAACGTACAACATTCAAAATAAAAAATTATAATTTTATGTAACTATTTCATTTTAGGAGACATTATAAACTTACCGTATGCCAGTATGATAAACTTGAAAACTTCCAGAGTGCTGCGCTTACCACCAGCAGGTGTCGTTAACATCGCCTCTATTTCACCACGTCATTCCGACTTCGACAGGAACTGTTGCCTAATTGGTGCCCGTAAATTATTTTAATTATTTGCTAATTTACTTCCGTAAATATATACAAACAAGAGGCTACAGTAACATTAGCCAGGAAAGTTCGCTTATTAGCATTGTCTTAGCGCAGACGTACCCAAAGCTGTTAACTTCCTTTTCACGGCCAGCCGGTTAAAGTGGCTAAATCAGCTGGTCCCGATGTAGACAGATTAAGCGGAATCGACTGGATTAATATAATTTCTGATATCAACATAACGTAAATATCCGTCTGCAGGGCGTAACAATTTTCAACCTACCCGTTATTTAAAAATATTTCGAACCCTCCTTATGGGAGTAAAAAATCTTGATACTATACGTCCGCCTCAAGCCCTTCTGAACTCCAGCCTTCTTGTACTATACTACCTACATAGTATATTCTGTTGCTGATCGGTGAACGTGTGTAATATTCTTAGCATTAGCGCACTTCTTCCGCGGAGCTGAAATATCAATTACCGTATATGCTACCGTGAGTCGCTATATATGATTTGTTAACATTGCTTTCATACCAGAGAAATTTCAGATACTAACTCGCAATGTCTAACTTTCCTTGGACTAAAGAGCGCTCAGCGTGGGTCGTAATATTATGTGACCTGTTGAAATATTCTAGTGCTGAGATTCTGTATGGTAACTCATGCGGTCCAACCCGTGTGGAGAACATAGCACCAGCCTGGGTCACCACATTTTAGGACAATATGTTAAAATTCCCTAAGGAGGAAATTCCTAATGGTAGCTCGCAAGGTCCAACTCCCTCTGGAAAACACAGCCCTATATAGGTAGCCCTGGGACCACATAACCTGCACCGCACACGGCAAACACCGATAATGGCAAAGATAACAAAGACAAAGGGGGAGACGATTGGCTTGGTGATGGGGCGAGCCAAGTGTCAAATCGCGGAGTGATTCAGGCTCTGTTGCTTCCTTTATTGGATATAAAAAGGAGACAGTGCTACTTCTGTACATGGGGAGCGTTTTGTTGCGTAACTTTAAAGCCTTTACTCTTATAACTATTGATGGGCAATGACAGGTTGCAGAAACTTGGCTGAAGTAACGTAGAGTGTTCCTGTCAGTAGAATAAGCCCCTCCCCCTTCTTCAATGGGGCATAGATTGGGTGCAAGGTTCGTTTAGTTCGGTTTGTTACAAGCAGTTGCGAATCAAGGTGGGCTCCATATGTAAACGCAGCTGAAGTGCATGAGCAATTCATGAAATGACTTCTTCCTTATATACCACTCAGTCCCTTTTATTTTNCCCCTCCCCCCTCTTCAATGGGGCATGGATTGGGTGCAAGGTTCGTTTAGTTCGGTTTGTTACAAGCAGTTGCGAATCAAGGTGGGCTCCATATGTAAACGCAGCTGAAGTGCATGAGCAATTCATGAAATGACTTCTTCCTTATATACTACTCAGTCCCTTTTATTTTTTTTATTGATAGTGTGTCTTTCCTTTTCCCTGTACTAGCTATCCTCAACTACAGTATTCTATGGGGACTTCAAATTGCTTGCAACAATTTCCATGTCTTGTTCTTCCTCTTGTAAAACATCTTGTGAACTCTAATGATAAACTGGAACAAAAATACTTGACCATTCAATTTTTCAACAATCCTGAAGGCTGTATACTGTACGGGGAACTATGATTGGGATCCTGTTTACCGATATGCTGCTGGTTCACCTGCGGTATTCTTTTACTGAGCTTCTCGTTTTGCATGAAATACCACATGTTCCTTTTCTTCTCGTTTACTACCGCATCTTGTTTTTCACGACATAGTACATATCCCTACCCGCTTCCTATCGTTTAACACCGCATAAATTGGGCTTGGCAAGACTTAGAAGAACGTCCAATCTATGCCGGTACTATCATTCTACTTTTAGTTTCATCCGTCCAGTCATTTGTCTATTTTTCCGTCTGCACGTCACTCCTTCAGTATTATGTAAATAAAGGGGGGGGAGGAAGTGCATCATTGATACGGTCTCGGGAACAACAGTAGTCGATTCTAAGCTGCCACTCCTCACATGTTATGGCTGTGCTATCTGAAATGCAATGGATTTTTATAATTCGTGGCTAACTGCCAGTTCGTGTATCAAGAAATAATTACGCTTTCTCCCTGCGGAATATGTATAGTTCCGGCTTGTCTAATCTTATTTTCTAGTTAACGTCGCATTAGCAAATGTCAGCCGTCCTTAGGATGTTTCTCAATGCTATTTCTACGAGATACCAAATTCTTGTGAGGTGCATTAGGGTAAAGCTCGTTAGTTTCCGTTCGTTTAAATACATAGCTGCATGAATTGCCTCTTTTAAGCCCTTTAAGAGTTTCGTTGGCACCAGCAGCCCGGAGTCACTCAACTAATCCGACTGCGTAGTCGTGGCCGCGGTACACGTGACTTCAGCGTAACGTCCGTGAACATTACGGAAAAACCCTTAATATTATAATAATTGATGAACATGGTGCTCTAATTCTAAACTGCTCATAATTACGAGCAATAGTTGAATGTTCACAAATGGTGCTTGTCATGGTGTAAACATTGCAATAGTGGCAGAGATTTTTAACAATTTCATTCAAAGTTAAATTTTACGCAAGCTGAAGCCGCACCGTGGCAGCATAAACGAATTAGTAAGTTTACTCAATTGTGCCAGTGCCAACGAGAACCGTTAAGTGGGCACCGGGGTTATGGAAAAACTGACGTCACGCCGCTGACGCAAAACGAAAGCTGTTGCTGTATTGGCAACAACTTCGTTTCTTCTCTGCATGTCGTAAAGGCTTCCAGCCGGCGGTTCCTGTTTGTTCCGCTATAATTGAGAGCAGTTACGTTGTGCGGAGCAGCAGATGCAGTTTATAGAATCTTGTCGTCGAGATTGTGCTACGCTGCGGACAGTGAGTTTCCGCCTTGTTCTAGTTTTTTTGATGAATCTCCATCATTTCTTGTCGCTAGAATTACTAGAAATTGGCGACTACTAATGGTAATAACATGGGTGTTCTAACTTTTGGAGACGCAGCTGTATTAAACACTGTTCCGTTTCCGCCAAAAATTTAAATTTTCATTGACAGTTTGATATTGTTATGACGTACATATACGCGATGAGTCATAATTACGGTCATTTATTCTAGAGTTTTCTGATATGTGTCAGGCAAACGGCCGCGTCCACTCAAATATAACTTTAATCTAAGGGCAAAATCGCCTTGACCGTACAACTCAACTAAGAATACTTCATACATTGGTTTGTGCTACCGGTAAATATCCACTTAGACCCAAATCAGTGTATGGCTGCAGTCAACTACAGATTGTCTGGGCTATGGCTTGCATTGTCGAAATATCTGATAGTCAACTTCCCCTCCCATGTTCATGCCAGTGCCTTCTCCCATGATTGCGAGTAAAAATTTGCTAATGCTATACATTCTTGAGAGTCGTCAGTTTTTTATCCCCGGTGTAGGCTCGAACCATTGCTGACTCCATAATAAGCGAATCAGCAACCGTACCCTGGAGCTACTAAGGTATACGTCAGGTTCTGTCTCGTTTATATTCGCAAATTTGTTTTATTTTCACAATAACTGCTGTACATATTGTTTTATAATTTTCTATTACTTAAAGCTTAACAAATTTGCCCCAATAAAATCAAGCACTTATACGCAACTTTTTTCTTCAGTAAATAAGCTCGTAACAATCCTCCAAGTGCAATCCAATATCTTCGAAAATGTGATGATCAGTACTATATAACAATTCACGTCGTATGTTTGTTTATTTATTTATAAAAATATTTACATTTTTTCTTGTGATGCTCTATGGGAATATGACAGGAAGAAATTAAACTGTTGGTATTGTATGAATACCTTCTTCCGGGAATACACTCTTTACGGGAGTCACACTCGCAAACTTCAGCAGTGGGACCTGAGCTCGCCTGCATGACCGTGTTTTCACAGGTTCAAAGATGTTGCGGGAAATCATACTTGACTGCGCCATAGAATGTATATCCAGCTTTTGAGGCAGAATGCTGAATTTTCACTTAAGAAGTCCTCTGAGAACTAAGAAGCACAAAAGACAACGGGGGTTTTCGTGACATACTTATTTTCTGCCACTAGTTCTAACAGAAAAGATAAAATTACTATTAATATCCTCTCTTTATCCCTCATAAAGTAGACAAAATTTGTAGAAAGGAGAATCATTTTCTCACTTTTCAAAAACAAACGTCTGGTTAACCCTTTAACGTCCTAACACGAGATATCACATTCTGAGACCTTTTTTTTCAGTTCCCGAGAGCTATCTTGTATCATCCTAAGTTTGATAGTCGATGCCGCTGCTGTATCTTATTAGTGTTTCAAGACGTAGGGCGGTAAAATATATTGCAGTGTAATTTCCTTGTTTTTCTGCCATTTTCAGGCTCCTACTGATGAAACGATGTTCTGTTGTTCTTCCTCTTTCCTGAATTTATTCTTCCTTTGCATATTCGGTCGGTGTGGTTACACCCTGTGCATGGGTTCCACGGTCTTTGGGCATAATTCTGTGCATTTGTTCCGTTTCCTATTTCAAGGCTCGAATGCACGTCCAAGGAAGCTCAAACTAATTCTTAACTAACTAGCCTTTTACTCTTCCTTTCTTAGGAGACCGTTACAGTGCCTTAAGAAACTCTCACTCTAGTCATATTTAACATTGTAATATAATTTATTTGAAAAATTGTCCTCAATCTGACTCAAAAGGCTCTAAGTTCTATTCTGCTGATTTGATCGGCTACAGTGGTAAAAAGAGGGCGCACAAAAATAATAGCAGTAACACTTTCGTTAACTGATCAGTTACGGGGTTAAACCCAGCGAGTGTAACTTCTTTAGCAACTTCTTCATTCATAAGACCTATTTTCGATTAGTCGGTGCGACCATCACACTCTCTTTTCATAGTCCTGACTAAATGGAAATCATTGCGACACTTTTTATTTTCATGGCGACTTCCAGCCAGCTGGAGTACGCCAATCGAATAACTCTGATAGCAAAAATCTGTTACAGTGAACAGAAACCGCTGTGTAGTTATCCTAGTTTGTTGGGTCCCTGGCGGAGACTCTGTTATCTGGATCGTGGAAGAATCCTTCAAGTCGAGTAAGCTGAACGATCGCTGGAGCGGAGTTGACTCACTTTGGTTTGTTGGAGAACGTTATTGATTTGCGACTTAGGAAGGATTTACATCTTCCCCTCTAACGTTGTCGCCATTAGACGGCAAAACC
>LQNS02278187.1:8541501-8557685 GCA_001587735.2 Parhyale hawaiensis
ATTTCTTAGGCAGAATGCTGAATTTCCAATAAAGAAGCCTTCTGAACAGTAATAAGCACAGGAGACAGCGGGGGTTTTCCTGAAGGGCTAACTTACTGCCGCCATTTATCGAACACGTCGACCAGTCATTAATAACCCAATAGGCCGTCATTTACAATGACGGCTCGGGACACTAGTCATAAAATAATCAAGTGCAGAAAATAGTTTGTGATTACCAAAATCGACTATTAATGCTGATAAATTTTCATATTTTAACTTTTAGCTTAAAAATAGCTTACCCCAGTAACGCATAGTGCTAATTTTTTTGGACAGTATAATTAGTAGTAATGGAGTAATTGTTTATTTAATTTGTACGTCAATGAGTTTCTTTCCATGAAAGGTATGAAAAGACTTGCAAGACATTATTCTATGTAGCTAGGGGTCATTTTAATTGAGTTTCTTGATATGGATTCTCTAATACCACAGCCTCAGCCAGGCGTTACTTTCGATGCCCAATTTGCTTTCCTCCATTCCCATATTCCTAAACTTATTTATGCTTGCTTCCGTTCTTCCACTTCTGTCATATTTAGCGTAAATGTACAACCCCAGTAGGAGCACCCTCATGCATGGATTCCCTTCTAGGTGTCCCTTCTTCCTCTGGAATAAGAGTTGTGTCTTTGGAGTTTTAAATTGACGTTTGATCTATTGAATTCCGATACGTTATTTTCATACATGTACTCTTACTGAAGTTTCTTTTGCTGCTCTTCCTCTTTTTTTCCCTATAGTCTGCGTGCATATACTACAGGCCATTTTCTCCATTGGATCACCACAAACAATGCGGGATAGGGAGGCTTGTACCATTTGAATAGAATGGTTGAGTTTATATTGTCATTGCATGCAACTACCAGCATTAAGAATTAAATGTTCTGAATTTTTACCTTGAAGCATCTTCTGAGAATTTGGAATCATTTTATAACTAGCAACAGTTTACTTAATTAACCTATAAAAAAAATTCTGCGGTGATAACTAACGACGTTTATTGTTTACGTTAATTATACCTGAATGTAATATTCCTGAGTTAGAACCCATGTAAAACTAAAAAGAAAATCGTTGTAACTTTAACCGCTATTTAAATGGGTTGAACGAGATGAACCTCTGGTTAAAATGCGACACTGCCGTGTTGTAACTATTAGAATTGTTATCATCATCTTCAGGGAGTATACCGAACCTTGAAAACTTTGAAACCTTGAATTATTACAGGGTGTATAGCGAACCTTGAAAACTCTTTACACCCTGAATTTCTTGTTCTCCACTTAATGTATTCAGTTGTTAATTATTTCTATTACATACAAACTGCTACCGATGGTGCTTTATACCATTCTTCCTCTACTTTCCCAACTTGTTGCTCCCATGCGCGTTACGCCTGTGCGAGAACACCCTCGTGAATGGGTTCTGCGCTTTTATCGACGTACAAGGTCTGTTTCATCTTCTGTTAGGTCACCTTTGTTAATTGTGGAGACTGAGCCTCAAGCTATTTTATAGAACAAAACTCAAGTACTAAGCCGTCAAAATGACAGCAATAATTTTGTAATGAAGCATTCTTGATTGCGGCACGTGTTTGCTGCAAAACATGCCTCATCTCTGTAGGCTTGTGATCTTTCATTAAATCAACAAAAACTGTGCCATCATGAGTTTGGAAGAGTGCAATTTCCCTCCTACAAGAAAAAGACCGAATATACAGTAGTTGAAATACTTGAAAAGTCCGATAGCGTCAAGAAAAATAGTTGAATCAAAAGCCGTCATCGGACTTAATGCCTCCCGTATCCTGGATACCCTCAGTTCAACTGTCAGGATCGAAATTTGGCAGTAACAAGAACTGAAAATGTTTTGGCTTCTGCTCAGCGCGAAGCTGCAACAGCCACCTAAATATCCAGCTTATGAAAACATAAGCAAAATGGAATAAGCACAATATAAGAGCGAATACTCCATCCAAAATTGATCCTCTCGTATACCACGCTCGAAAAAAGAATATCAAAGAGTACCTAACTGCTTTTCTAAGCGAGTTAGATATAAAAATGCAGTAAGTAGAGCATATTACAGACAACATTATTACCTCCGCAAAGGAGGTTATGTTGTTGTCTTGTGTGTCTGTTCTTCTCTTTGTCTGTCATCAAGATAACTGAAAAAGTAATGGACTGATTTGGATGAATTTGCAGGGATTGTTAGGTAGGTATGTTTGGAGGAACAGGTGATTAACTTTTTTGTTAGCGCAATAGCTCAAAAAGTTTGAACGGATCTTTATGAAATTTACGTACGAGAGTTGTTAGTAATGTTAAAAGACATCAATGATTAAATTTTTGGTGCAGATCGGTTGGTTCGTTTGTATGATTGACTTATGTTTGTCATAACGTGTGTCACCAGCATTACTCAATTTGAATTTTTCGTCGCCGCTGCCTTGTTTNATTTACGGGTGTTGTTAGTAATGTTAAAAGACATCAATGATTAAATTTTTGGTGCAGATCGGTTGGTTCGTTTGTATGATTGACTTATGTTTGTCATAACGTGTGTCACCAGCATTACTCAATTTGAATTTTTCGTCGCCGCTGCCTTCCTTGGCCGAGCTACGCGCTCTCAGAGTGCTCTAGTTAGCTATATGTATATAATATAGTAAGTTATGGCTCGAATTTTATGCTGCCTCATCTTGTTATTTAATATATGAATTTTCCCTCATCTAACGTTTGAGTATCGTGAAGGAGAGACGGATGAACTAATCAATCAAGCGAGGAGTAAGCTACCAATAAACTTCGTGTTATTATTAACCTGCATTCTGGATGCTAATGCATATCATCTGTTTCATAAATGAGTTCGTCTTAGAAGCGTCAAAATTAAAAGCTGCTCTACTCTGAGATTGTTTTGGATTTTCTTTTAGGCTCAGAGACGAAACTTTAAAAGCAGAATTCAAAGATAAAGGCAACAATCACCTTTCCCTAGTATTGACGCCTTGAATGATGTTCGTTTTTATTGGTCGATAATACAATTTTTTTGGTTTGTGCACGCAGCGTGTACGTACCTGATGACCCCCAGTGGCCATTGACTTATGAATTTCAAATGAAGTGAGAAGAGGGGCGTAGAGCAAATCCGCGAAGAGAGAGAGAGGAAGAGGGCGGTGCGTGAGGGCAGAGCGACATTGCAGGGTGATTGTGGGAAGTGTAGAAACTCTTGCGCGAGTGGGAAATATTGAAAACTTTGTAGGATGGCTGAGGCAGGATGCAAAATCGTGTAAAATGGGAGGATTTTGTCATATACGGGGGGAAGGAACGTGAAAATGCTGTGGGATATATAGCTGAGACAGAGTGCAAAATACTCCTTATAACAGTACGGGAAGGTGTTAATGCAGAAGGACAGTTGCGAGAGGGTGTACACTGTACAGTATCTGAAAATTTACCAGAAGAGGTGCAGAAAAGTGTAGAGCATTGTTGCGAAATGATGAAAATTACCGAATGTACAAGAGATTTTGTGACAGTAAAAATGCGGGATACTTGTAATGCTATAAATGAGCAAAAACCGTACAAGAATGTTGTGAAACATTCGCATTTGCTGTTCTTCCTTCGTCCCCTTTATACTTTACTCTGACCGCCCATTTTTTCCTTTACGTTTCCTATGGGCCGAAGCATACTATAAAAGCAGTTCAGCGAGAAGCTGGCAGTTTTTGAAAAGCACGGAATGCATTGGAGCGCGCACACCGAACGTCAGCGGCCTGCTCAACTGCCGCTGTTAGATGTGTGCGCTCCAATGCATTCGGTGCTTCTCAAAAACTTGCAGCCTGCCTGCCTGCCAGCTTCTCGCTGAACTGCTTTTATTATGTTGTGGCCCTAAGCTTGCCTGACTATGGCTGTGCTCGTGCGTGTGCTGTTTTGCTTTCGGTACTACGTAGTCTACTTTCTAATATTTTTAATTTTAAAGCTCTTCTGGCAATCACTGCGAAAGCTGTTCGTTGCAAAACCTAATTTTGAAACATAAAAATTAAAGCCTTAAGAAACTACGTGGCCCGCAGGACCACGTGCAGGTATGTATGAGTTAAAGGTGGGTTTCGCCTTAGCCAATATATGAGCGAATTAGGTGAGCTCAGCGTCCGAATGCATTGCCGTTTCTGGGTAGACAGCAGAAAACTACGCAAGGTTTCTCAGTTTTGCTGCTTTCCAAGTTTGAAAAGATGCCCGAAACATGAAAATAGTAGCCCTTGCTAAGCGAACTGACGTGACGGCTAATATCTGAGTATATCTTATGGTGGACCCACACGCAGTTGTTTTCACCAGAACGGGGCAAAATATTGGGGCACTGAGTTCAGAGAACGCATTCATTTGACTGCCGCTTCGCACCCGACTTCAGAAGGGCTGCTGAGGAATCGACAGTGTGCATGCAAGAGCATGTAAGGGAAGGCAGGTGCGCAGGCATGAATGTAGCAAAGTAACCGCAGCTGGCGAAAATGCAGAGGACGAAAACTCAAGGAACAGAAGGGAGTGAAGGTGGAAACGTACAGGACGAATGTCAATGTGTGCGTGTAGGACAACTTGGCAATGTACACATATGACGGCAAAAATAGAGTGAAGGAGAGAAGGGGAGAGGGTAGAAGGGCAATGAAAGAGCAGGAAGGCAATGAGAGAGAGCAAGAGGGCAATACGAGAGAGAAAGAGGGTAAAGAGGGGGTGCAGAAGGGGCAAAAGGAGGGATCAGGAGGGCAACGGCAGGGAGCTGGAGGGATGCGGAGGGTCAGGAAGACTCGCGTAGCATTAGCGCAGCACCGGAAAATTGGCACCGTATTTTGTTTCACTAAAAATTCATAATTCGGTTTTGATGAAGAGCGAGAGGGCGCCTCTCGGCGGCCGACACTTGGCTGCTGGTTTGCTGTGGATACACAAACTGCNGCATTAGCGCAGCACCGGAAAATTGGCACCGTATTTTGTTTCACTAAAAATTCATAATTCGGTTTTGATGAAGAGCGAGAGGGCGCCTCTCGGCGGCCGACACTTGGCTGCTGGTTTGCTGTGGATACACAAACTGCGGCGCTGTTCTGCTGAGTTAGTAATGACATGATATGGCCGTGATAATTGAGCCTAATGCTAGGGTCTTTCATAAAGGGTGCTTTTTACAAGACGATTCCTTCGAGAAACTGAAGTTTCTTCCCCTCATTATAGAGCTAACTATTTACTAAACTACCGCGGGAAGCGTTCACTCAGGCTTCGAATAGCTTGCTTTTCCTGCGATGATACATCCCCGAGACTTCAAAATAAGAGAGGGTTTTACCCAACAAAGTGCGATATGGAAGTTCGCTTAGACTAGGCGCGGTTGGGAAATGTTAATCGTTTGCCCGCTATCGTCCGACACCGCGTCCTGTTGAGCATCGAGAGAATGCCTGTGATTTCCCGATGGGCTGCAGCTCTTCAATCATTACAGTAATTTTCATTACAAATTTTTACTAGCATTTTGCCCAATTCTCGCTTTTTTTTGCAAGGTTTCTGCATTTGCATACCCCTCGAGGGGCAGTTAGCATGGGCCAAGGCATTTGCCATAGGATTAGGTTGGTTAGGTTCGCACATCCTACATTATGGGGAGCTGATCCCCAGGGGGTCATGTAGGTTACCGTAGCCATAAGCTAGGCCCTCGGGACGTCTGTCTTTCGAGCCCTCTTTGTTTCCTCCCTGATTTCGTACTCCTACTGATATTACTTTCATCCGTTCTTCCTCCTCTTACCCAATTTGCTGTTTTCATGCGTGTTGGTCCACCTTCGTGTATGGGTTCCACATTTGTGTTGTTATACTACATGTCCCTTCCTTTTCCTCTCTTTAATCACCTTAGTTGTGTATAGGGAGGCTTAATCATCTCATAACAATAATAATTCTGCCTATGCGTTATCAGCCTTCCAGTTGTTGTACTTGTACGTTACGTAGCGACGCCGTCCCAGAGAGTTATCACCTGAACCTAGAGCTTGACTGGACATCATAATAAACATTCTGATAATAAGAAAAGTAGTTGCAATAGCGATCCTAGTAATTGCACTGCGACGTACTCTCAATGGGAAACGTTTAAGCTGGTATTCGATATTCAACCGACTCCGCCACTACTGTATTGACGTCGGAGCTCATTACTATCGAGAGAACGTACTGCGATAAATTAATTACGTAGATTCGAAAGTAACTTGAGCAAAATTTGATGAAAATACCGCAAGGAGCTTAGGATAGTTTGTTGGGTTAGGTTACTTACGTTAACCCATCCTATGTTACAGGGCATCCTTCCGCCAGGGAACCCCGTAAGGTCCCTTTGGGGTATAGCGTCACCATCACGCTTCTGAAAATGTGTACCCTTCGTGTCGAACTGCTATTGACAGCCTTAATTAACGGATTTCTTCATCTGCTTTCCCAACTTAATACATATTCCATTGCGCAGTGTTCCGCGCGTACATTCCTCATTTTTCTTTATATGCGGCTTGGTCCTTTCGTATTTTGTCTCTTGAATAATAACAGTTACCGTATTTTATTTTAAAAGCCGATTTAACTCGATACGGCCTAACTAAAAAGTGCATTTCTCCTAAGGCATTGATTGCTACTTGGTTAATTTATGAAGTGCCATGGTCTTTATCTATAGGGGCAAACTAATGCAGTAACTACTAATTTTTCATTTCGGTTCCACTTTCTTTCCTTGTTCTTTCTACGTCACGAACCGTGTTTTGCAGCTCTTCTTTATCTTGGCTGCATTTCCTTTTTGGTTTTTCTGTGCTTTATTTGCTTATATTCTTCTGGTTATCATGTGTCCCTTTCTCTATGGATCACCATTGTTGTGCACAAGAAATTTCAATGCCTGGAATAAACCAACTATTTGTCATATATTTTCTAGTGTACTACTCATAATGGTAGTAGCTCAGAGCGGGTCAGAGCCTGGGCACCCTCTTCCGTCTGGAAATGGATCTCTTGGTCCGTCTCTAATCAGCTACCTAATTTATTCTTCAACTCGAGCATTGCGTTGTTGTAAACAAAATTAATTATCCATCGTATGCATGCAAAGAGCAGAATCTGACGGCGAAACCTCTCAGCTTTGGGTTTCCAAGCTCGACCTGCTCGCATCTCTGCAGTCTCAAGGCTTCCGTACGTTGTCTTTACGTCAAGATCTCACGACACTCTAGCCTGACTGCTCTCTCACTCTTACAGTCCCTGTCAAAGGCATGGAATATCATACAAAGATAGTTTTAGTGTCCTTCACACCGTTTGTTATTCAGTAAATCTATTTACGATATAATAGGTATATGAAATTCTATTGCCCTTCTGTTCTTGCCGTAACCCACAGCCCGCAGCATAGCACAGCCCCAAGTGACAAGAGTATGATACACTTAGTCAAATCCAGCTATTAGACACAGCCTTCACTAAGCCCCGAAGTTACTACACTGCATGCAGATATTCACGGTAATGCTACCTATACATCCTCACTTCGCTTCACTACAGCGCCAGCGGTCTCTGCATGAAAGCAATCGATACCCTTTCACTATTGACTGTAATTTGCAAGTTTTGTTCTGGTAATCTGACAAACAACTAGATAAACAAGTTTCAAATTATCGAGTGATTGTAGAGTTCTGTAAATTCTAGTGGTAATACTGGCATATTTGTATCTTTCTTGATCCCGCTAATTTCATGCAAAACGAATTTTACAGGATGCTGGGTTGAACACCGGGCTAAGATAATCCAACGTTCTATTCCTGTAATTGATCACCCAACATTTCTGAAAGAGGACTAATTCTTAAATGAAAAATGGAATAGAAATGCGGATAGCTCTCACAATAATTTGGTTGGGTGTTGCTTGTCACAAAAGCTTGCACGAACATCCGCAGCGTGAGTACAATTACTACACACAAAAATGGGGAATCGCTTCAAGTAGAAAGTTCTATCCGGCGACAGAGCAATGTCTGCAAGAGGTGCCCGTTGCCACATCAGCCGCTGCGACATCATTCTCTGTCACCATTATAGCGGTAGTAACCCTCAGGGGTATATTCTGGCGGGCTCATTCCCTGCCACAAAATATTTGGGGCTCATGAACCCATGCAAGGGTCCCAAGTACTTTTTCCGCAGTGATGTTGCAGCTGGTCGCAGTTCCTGCTGACGAGGTTAGTTTGTAAAGTTATGTAGGTTCTCTATTTTTCCCTTTCTGTTCCTCCGAGTGGGCTGTAGATCGAGATAGCCAACCTAGTCCGTGGGACTTCTCTGCTCTCTCACGTATGGAAGGCCTCAAATGGGGCCGTCTACTCGAGTGTCTTTTTCTATTCTTTGCGCCTTTTTCCCGCCAGTAGTAGCGCACTGAGCCAACAAAATTTTTCTGGCAGGAATGCCGAGATAACATATTCCTACTGATGAAAAGCTTTCCTTTAATTTTTTCAGGTGAACTTCACTCTTGAATCGCCTCGCTGCGTCTAGGGTGGTAAAACACTAAATATAATAATAATAATAATTAGAGGTAGAAACAGCAAATATCACTAATAGCAGCAGCATGAATATCGCACAAGGACAACATCAATCAGAGAGCCGCACTCCCCAGCGCCTCTGCTCCTGCACTTTACGGCTTCTTCCCATCAATATGAAGAGACGAGCTGTGTCTTCTCAGCAGCCCGGCAGACTGCTGCCGTGTTTCTTGCGCCTTAGCCACAGCTCTGCTTTTATAGTTAGCTTGCATTAGGCTATGCATTTATCTGTGCATATCTTATGTGTCGATCCATGTGTTCTGTTTTCCCTTATCTATATTACAATAAGGGCTTGTTCTGTCCCTCCACTTGTATGTCTATATCTTATTTCTGTTTGCTCTCTCTTATTTACGTTTATTTATTCGGCCTGTTGCTGATAGTTTTGTTGTTATGATATCTCAAGTATGCGTCCTCTCTGTCTCCGTATCTGCTAAGCTTTCAGATTTTCTCCATGTCTATCAAGCTGCAAGATCGTCTTCCTGTCTGCCAGACTTTGAGATTGGCGTTATGTCTGTCAAACTGTGAGATTTGCTTCTTGTCTGCTTAACTTGATATAAGTACAGAATAATTTTAATGTTTCAAAGCATGGCTGGCATCCTCAGCCCTTAGCTTCCATTTTTACCCTTTGGGGACATTGCCCGACATTATCCCTAAGGAAAATTACCTTCTTATTTAGATAATAATGGGATAATGACTGATGCCGATTTTTGCAAAGTCTCGTGCGTCATTTTCTATAAGTTTTCTGCGACTACAAAGATTGGCTATTACTTAAGCCTTTCCTGTGACATTATGTATCTCCACATATTATTACACTGTCGAAACCGTTGCCGCGTGTCATTGTGTCTGACATCTCTGACCGCATCAACAACAGCTAAAGCAAAAATTTTTTTAGTTCCATTTCACCATGCTTATGTGCATGTGCGTAGAGGAGTTGCTAGAATTAATCAAGATATGGTCTTCGCAGTTGGAATATAAAAACTCGTGTAGAAGTAATGTTTCAGAAGAAGAAAGTGGAATGTTTCATTTGGTCTCCTTGCGCTTTCATTCCTTCCGCTGCTGATATTTTCGATTTACGCGGTCTTAAACAATTGCTGTCGTTCTATGACAACTGTTTACAGTTTGTATTATTTCCACAAATTTTTAACTATAGTATTTTTTCTACTAGATTATAGATTTATTTCTTTTGATGCTATATTCCCCTCTTCACATATTATGATTTCTAGTTTATTTCAGCTAAGTGTACTTTTTAACAATTGTTTTCACTCTCCTAAATTTTGTAACATTTTCGTAACAATTTCATTCACCCTACTATTTTTTAGGCTATTTTCCTTTCGATGATTTTTAAACTATTTCCTTATTTACACCCTATTATTAAGGCTAGTTTCCATATGCCAGATTTTTTGCTATTTCCTTCTCTTTACCCGCAGAACAGCTTCTGTTACGATAACTTAATATTTATTTTTGAAAGGAACATCTAGTGAGACTCCTGCTTAGGTTTACCTGAGTAAAGTTAACTATAAACTTACCAGCAAAGAAATTTGTGTGCATGTGCATACTGTATAACTCGCACGCCCTTGAGCTGCCCATTGGCAGCTGGCGAAGTTGGTCCCTCCAGTTCTGCTAAATACATCACGGTTGATGAGCCTCGGGTCCACAGGAGGCAGTCCGTTGCCATAATCCAAACAAATGTGCGCAGTGGCGGCACCGTACGTGACTGGCGCAGTGCTCTGTGTGTGGTGCGGTGTATTTTAACCCACCCACCCACGCATTTCTTCCGCACTGCTATAGGAAAAGGCGGGAGGGGGAAAATGTAGTCGGTTGAGTTTCCTCTCTAATAAAAAAATGAGTCAAACGTTTGCCTGATGTAAAAAATATCGTATACATGCAATTTATTGTAAAAAATCAATAGGAAAATGTGACGAATTGGGTGTCTGTTGTAATGTAATAAAATTTTGTCTGAATGTGAAAAACATATGAAGGGAATTTACCAGAAGATAGAACGTTTGTGCTACTTTGTGGAAACCTGAGAACGAAAATGTATACTCGGATCGCCGTAACAGCAGTACGAGCCGAACACTTGTACTTCCGTACAAGTACTTCCTTTCAATGATTTTTTTTTTCTATTGGAATTTTATCACTAACCATACGCGAGACAGATGTAGATTTTTCATAAACTTGAGCGACTCTGTACTTCGGTGGCAAAATCAGTAAGAAGGCGGGATTTACTGCAGGTACCACTACAATTAAATGAGCCTAAAAATATGGTCATTGCTGAGAAACTATATACATACCATAAACTTTTAAGAGCGTATGAGTAAATCAGTAAGAAGATATTCTTGACAAACTGCATGATCCTTCCTTTTCCTGTACGGAACCGTCGTTGCAGTGGTTGGTGTGGTTTACAAGTAGCATACAGCAAAATAGTAATAACTTACCATTTATTTTTTCTCTACTGATCCTTTACAGGGACTACCGTAGCAAATGATTTTGATGCCCCAGAGTTGGTTTTCTATTTTAAATTTTTTGGGCAGCCCAGAATTCTGGTATGCTAGGTAAAAGTGCTTGACTATTTGAAGGCAAGTGACCCTATATGATTACTTCCATAAAACTGTTTCTAAGAGAGCGTATTACAGTCGTCCAATGTAGAGTTATACGCTTTTATGGTGATAGACGCTTTTTTAAATACCTTACAGTGTCAAGGACGACCAAAACTTATAAATCTATCGAAGAATTCTTTAAATTTATGTTGTCTAGTCTATATTCTACACCTTACAGCGCATAGAAGTAATAAACGATCGAAAATTTACAATTCTTTGAATTTAAATAATTTTGATTTACTAACATGGTAATGGTACGCACGAATAGCACTAAGCGCATGTTCGATTGGGCAGTCAAAGTCGATCTAAGCCAAATCCACTTGACTTAACTTGTTCGGACCTGCAGACAGGAACTTTGGCTCCGTCACATTGAATCGTGCTACAGGTGTTAGAAGATGCCCAATTATGTTGAACCAAACTTAAATCTAATTTTACGAAGTAAAATTAAGTGGTTTAAAGTCTCGCAGATGACCAATTTTGTGCAAACGCCTGAAATTCAATAAACGGATCGATGCCATGGAACCTGTCTGGTGTTTCGGACAAGTTAAGTCAAGTGCGCTTGGCTTAGATCGACATCAACGTCCCAATTGAACATGTCCTAATTATCCTATTCCATAAGCAGATGAATTTAACTCATATTTACATAATCAACTTGAGAACGAATGACGTTCTGTTACTAGTTAAACTTAACTAAATCTAATATCGTCTGGATGAGAGCACATATTAGTAATAAAAAATCCTAATTGTATGTGAATGTAACTAATATCTGCAGTGTAGGGTAAAACACAAAAGAGAAAAGGCGGGCATTTATTCTTTTCTGAAATTTGCTAGAATTAATATTGGATGGGCATATAACTATGCGTAAAATGAACAAGTCGCCCTGGAAGTATTTAATTTTAGCTAATATTGTTAAGATTGTTATGGCAATAGCGTCTTTAGATGTCTCGTTGTGGGCTGGTGGGTGCAGCGGTGGGTATCATTGCAGACAGCCGCTCTTTGGTGTGTTTGCGAGGACCTCCTCAGATGTCGCTGAAGGACCTCAGATGGCCTCGAGGGCCCTCGTGTGTTGTGGCGAGCCTGTGCTCCTGTTGCGTCAGGGGAGGGGGGGATGGGGGTGGGCCGTTAGTAGGGAAATTTATACTGTGTGACACACTGGCTGAGTGACTGCGCAATTGGCGGACTGCGTGACCAACTGGCTGACTGTGTGCCAAACGGGCTGACTGTATACCCAACGGGGTGTTTGGCTGAGTGACCAACTGGCTGACTGCGTGACTAACTAGCTGACTGCATGACCAACTAGCTGACTGCATGACCAACTGGCTGACTGCGTGACCAACTGGCTGATTGCGTGACCAACTGGCTGACTGTGTGACCAACTGGCTGACTGTGTGACCAACTGGCTGACTGTGTGCCAAACGGGCTGACTGTATGCCCAACGGGGTGGTTGTCTGAGTGACCAACTGGCTGACTGCGTGACCAACTGGCTGACTGCGTGACCAACTGGCTGACTGCGTGACCAACTGGCTGACTGCTTGACCAACTGGCTGACTGCTTGACCAACTGGCTGACTGCTTGACCAACTGGCTGACTGCTTGACCAACTGGCTGACTGCTTGACCAACTGGCTGACTGCGTGACCAACTGCCTGACTGCTTGACCAACTGCCTGGCTGAGTGCTCAACAAGCTGACTGCGCGACGAACTTGTTGGCTGAGTGCCCAACAGGCTGGTTGGCTGAGTGCCCAACCGGCTGACTGCGTGCTCAACTGGCTGACTGCGTGCTCAACTGGCTGACTGCGTGCCCAACGGGCTGACTGAGTGCCCAACGGGCTAACTGAGTGTCAAACGGGCTGACTGAGTGCGCAACGGGCTAAAACTGAGTGCCAAACGGATTGGTTGGCTAACTGCCCAACGGGTTGAGTGTTCAACTGGTTGGCTGAGCGTCCGACTTGCTGATTGAGTATAACGGCTGCGTAATTTTAGATACTGTACATAACTCTCAGCCTTTCCGTTAATTTTCTGCATTCGAGATACTGCAATAAAGAAATGTTTGACGGAGTACGTACCGGCACGACATTAATTAGGTGCTTCATCTTTGAGAAATATGCCTTTGCTATTCTTCATTTTTTCGAACAGTGTCCTATCGTTCACCCATTTTTAATACATGGCAATGCATTGATCCATCATTTGTTCAGTACCCATACTCTCGCTACGCAGTAACGTCATAGTTGCATCATGTGGTTTGATACTGAGGATGTGGCCCCTATTGAATGTTCCTTTAGAGCGTCTGTAACACAACAGATGCTCATTATTACTGGTATTATACTTAGTGCTAGTAAAAAGAGGCCTGCCTGTGTGTGGTCCGCTATAGATTCGGCTATTGAACCTAATGAACTCTTTGATATTTTAGAGCTCAACGAACTGGTGTACCCTCTTCATTCACTCGTCCACAGTTTCCTGTTTATCTAAAAAAAAACCTTCGATCACGTTTGTGCAGTTCTATTCCTACAGCAAAAGATATTAATTACACGGGTGGTAGAGGAATTAGTAACGCCTTTTCGAACGATCTTCATACATAACCGTACGTGTTGTTTCTGTTCTTTCCTTCCTTTCCCGACCTCTTGTTGCCTTGCGCCTGCATCTAGTGTGAGAACACCGGCCACGTGAATGGGTGGGTTCCCCGTTCCTAACGACATTGACCCTTCTTTTACTTTCCTAAAACACTTTCGCAGTGGTTAAAGAGGCGTCAACTTATATATCTATGATAACAATCATCACAATTAAAAAATTTCAGGTGCTCATGAAATCCTTCTATTGCATTTCGGCCCCTTTGGATTTCATTTTTTTCTACTTGGTTGCACTCTGTCAAGTTGCATTGAGAATAAATGAGCAAATAGTTCCTCATTGGGATATGGTGTGCCATAAGCTGTACAAGAAGTTTTACTCTTGAGCGTTAGAGCGTAATGCATTTCTAATTCAGTTTAACAGTCCTACAAATTATCTTCAGTAGCGAATAATGATTATGTAAATTTTAAGAGAAAATTGTGATTGCTCGCAGGCCTTAATTGCAAAAAATTCCTTGAAATAAAAATTTCGAATCTAATAGTCGGTTTTCATTTTACCTCCTGTTAGAGTTTCACATTTTACAGTTTCACATTCAAGAATTACTGCAAAGAAACCTTCAAGTAACGTGTCCCATGAAAGAAATTGAAACCGTTCTCTTTCATGCCTCGCAGCATTTCCCAGTTATTGTTTTTACAGACGTATGTTTAAATACTCACTTTACTTTAGCTTTTCCTATTGTATATCTGTGTTGGCACTTCGTGTATGATAGAGCAGTAGTAACCTATTGCGTACATTAAAAATCGTGGCAGTAGATACATCCATTATTCCTTTACGATCGTAAGTTTTTATTTTAATTACGCTTCAGTTTTTGTCATATTTTTTTTCATTTTTTAAACTCTGGCGTGGCTCATTATGCGTGATAGAGCTATAGTCTCTGCCATTGTAGGCTCAAGTGGACGCAATTTAAGGCTTTACGCACGGGTGGCACAAGGGTGCGATCGCCGTCACCGCGGGCGGTAATCCGATCAGCTGAGAGTGGAAGGCAGTGTTGCCAGTGGCATGAGAGGGGGACTGTTGCCGCCGCTGCTTAGATGATGCCTGTGTCTGCCGCCGTGCATCCGACGAGAGGGAATTGTGGGTGGAATGAGAAGGGTGGTGTGGCAAATAGGCATAGGGAGAAATTCCGGAAAATTTTGGTTTGTGCAAAGCGGGGTTATTTGTATTCAGAAGGAAATGTATTTGAGGATTAACGACCTGAAGAGTGCGGGCCTTGAAGACGTTTCTTTTCGCTTGACTACTACTGATGATATTTTGCTACTTTTCCTCTTCTTTTCCTGTTTTGTACCTACATGTACTTTCTTTTTCACTTCATTTCGCTGGCAGTCGAGGTATTTATATAGGGAGTGCAAAATGCAAACTAGTCTGTTAGGAAAACCTCTAAATGAGAAATTTAAAATATGAAGTTAGTAGGGAAGAGGCAAATTAATACAGAGGAGTTACAGACAACTTCCTCCATTGAGGAATGTGGTAAAAAGAGATTTGCGCCGTGAAAATCTCTGCTAAATTGGCTTCCAGGGTAAAATTGCAAAATGTGATATGATTCTAAAATGGAAAAACTAAGTACGGTATATTGCCATCAACTGGCTAGGAGAATACTTATCAGTCTGCAATTATTTATTATTTCTTTTTAACGTGACTATCGATGAAACTATTCACGGTAATTGAGAGAATATTTGTTAACGCGATTTATCAATGCTCTTACTGCTAACTCTGTAAGTGAGGTTATTTTATGTTTTACAGCTTCTTATTAGGAAATACGACATTCTTACAAGTAAGGAAAGTTCATGTTAGACGTCATTCAGGTCACCCATACGTGTGCCTTGTACTAAATCAGTAGCTAATTAATTGGAATGAAAACCCAGAAATCTTTAGAGAAAGAATGTTAATTTAGACATTATTGGGCTAACTCGTGCATTTTTATGGAACTCAAAACGGCATTTGGGCAGAAACGCCCATTTTCAAAAGTAAACAAACTTTAATTCCCTAAACATTATATTAACCACCCAACCCTAACAGAAGTAAGCTGCTCTCGACGCCGCATAGAGGCTGAATTTACAGGTTTCGCTTCTGCAGCGGCGCTGATTTTTCGTAGGATTACATGTTTTTTTGCGCTACAATATTTTGTATAAAAAACACTCAATAACCACGAAAAATAATATTGTATACATTAAGTGGACATTATAAGGTAACCCATGCTTGTTTTCCTTTTTGCAGGTGGCGGTGGGGGAGGCGGGGTCGCATTCCCCGGGTTCGGGGGCAGTTGCGGGGCTGGGGGGTCAGCAGCAGCAGCCGCTGGGGTCTATCTCAAAACCCCTGCCCCCTACACCATGAACGGACTTGGACTCGGTGTCGGCATGGGGGTAGACAGCCTGCACCCAAGCATGGGCTATCCTCCCCCTACCGATTATTTATACAGTGAGTATAAATACTCGTACATGAGTAAGTACAACACTGCAGTATTGTTTTATGGGCACCTTGTAGGCTG
>LQNS02278187.1:8566301-8582209 GCA_001587735.2 Parhyale hawaiensis
GCCTGCCCTCACTCGCCTGCCCTCACTCGCCTGCCCTCACTCGCCTGCCCTCACTCCCCTGCCCTCACTCCCTGCCCTCACTCCCCTGCCCTCACTCCCCTGCCCTCGCTCCCCTGCCCTCGCTCCCCTGCCCTCGCTCCCCTGCCCTCGCTCCCCTGCCCTCGCTCCCCTGCCCTCACTCCCCTGCCCTCACTCGCCTGCCCTCACTCGCCTGCCCTCACTCGCCTGCCCTCACTCGCCTGCCCTCACTCGCACCACTTAGACGCTCAGCTTTTCCCCTCACTTTTGCGCACTCGGTCCTCGATTTCTTTGACTGCACCGCAAGGATCGCTTCTGAAGAGCAAGGATGATAGACGAGGGGCTCTGTACGCCGCGCACTTGTTCACCAAGATCGGAGATTTCCAATAGGTTTTTATGAAGGCGATTGGAGCACAAAAAGAGCCCCTCGCAAAGACCACTTCAATGAAATCTCCTGCCTGCCTGACAGAATTTTTGAGCGGTCTTGTGTAACGCTCGTGATTTTTGTCGAGCTTCCTAGTTTGTCGAGTGCGATTTTATTTTCAAGTTCTTAAGAAAGCCTTTCACCAAATCTAGAAAGTTATTGAGAGGGCTTCTACGAAACGTCTTTGTGGCAGAATTTTGACATAAAATATTGCACAGAGGCTCTGGTTTTTAAGTAAAAAATACTCGGCGATGACAAAGGGCTTACTGACATACGAAGTTCTTTTGTAAGTCGTTTACCAACCAGAGCTGTTGAAAGTAACGAGTCAATATTCACTTACTGCGGCACATAGTTTTAACATCAGAGTGCAGGACTTAACTATGCTTGATGTTCGTCAAAAATTGTTTCAACATCCTGGATACCCAAGTTTCGTGCGCCCAAAATTCATTGGGTTTCAGTTTCATCTAATGTGTATAATTCACCTGTACTGAATATTCATTAACTGTTTCACAAATAACATGCAAGATTAAATAACGATTTGTACGTAGGTGTTTCATAGTTTCAATTTTCGTGGGCGAATGCAATAAATTCTTCAGTATCCTTGCCTACTTTAGCGTCATGTGACATATTTATTAATCTTTCATTTGGCTTGTCAGCGGACGTAGAAGCTGTGCAATATGTCGAATCTCTCACATTTTCGTAAATAAGCTTAAAGTCGATTATATTAGTGTACTTGTGTTTCTGTCCATCCAGCTGCATCTGTGCACTGTACGCGCTTAGTAGTAAATGGAGAAAAATCTAATGAACAGAACAATTCGTTTGGTAAACGTGCGTGTTCAGGTTACAGGTGATGGTTTGGATACATGCTGCCTGTTGTCTGCAATTTCCGCAATGGAAGTAAAATTATGATGATCAAGGTGGACTTATTAATTTAATTTTAACTAACAATGCTGACATGCAAATTGAAGGTACTGATACAGATATTCGTTTGACATTTTTCCGTGGAATTTCGACAATATTCGCTAATGTGTTATGATTTACCTTATAACGGCATGCAAAAATGATATTACAATGCAAGCCGATGTCGTTCACTGTTTTCCTAAGTAACTACGAAAAATTTCAATTTTTCGGTGAGCGAGGATAAGATTCTCGCAATGTGGCTAAAGGCTTTCCCCTCCGCCCTGCGAACATAACAAAGAAACCTTCAGGGGTATATTCTGGCGGGCCCTTTCCCTACCAGAATATATGTAAGCATCACTCACCCACAGGCTGACCCCAGTGCCTTTTCCACAGGAGATGTTGGAGCTGGCTGCAGTTCCTGCTGACGGGGTTAGTTTTGTAGGGTTAGGTATCTTCTCTCTACTTCCCCTTCTGTTCCGCGAGGTGGGCCACCGAACGGTGGTTAGCGATCACTCCTATCTGCTCCCGAGTGGGGGCTCCGGAAGCCTAGGGACCCTCAGCACGGGTTTCTTTCTTCTGTCCTCTTCTCTATTTGTTCTCGTAGAGACGCTCTTCCCCTTTTTTCCCGCCAATAGTAATGCACTGAGCCGACTGAGACTTTCCGGCAAGAATGCCGAGATAAAACATTAATGCGACATAATAAACCGAGTCTCACTGCTTGGATCCCGTCGTATGACATGGGTGCGGCGGCTAAACCAGGACTATACTACCAATAATACTATGACAAAGATTAAAGGTTTAAATAGTCCTACTTCTTACGAACTTTAAATCTATTCTGATTGCAGACATTAATGCAACTAGAGAGCTGTTGTTAAATAAACGAAAACATAAAAGAAGTCCTTTTCAATATGCCCAATATTCGTAACTGTGCTGTATTGTACCACTCAACTTGTATTTTTTTCGGTATAGTTTGAAGTGCTGGTCCTGCGCCTGCACATGCTATGAATACTCGTTACCATAAGCAGTTTAGTCGCATTAAATAATCATTTACTATAAATTCCGTCCAAATTTTTCTAAATTGAAAAACACCTATACCAATAAATTCGATTATTAAATTTGGCATGCCTATTTGATACGTCGTTTACCCCTTGAATCTACGTAAATACATTATACAGTAACTAGAGCACTCTGAAAGCGCATACCTCCGCCAAGTAAGGTAACAGTAACGAAAAATTCAATTTGGCTTTGAAACCATGATTTTTTTTTGTATCAACTCCAAAATCTAATAATTTGTTCCTTTTAATAGGATTAACAGCTCCTGCAATTTTTTTTTTTAAGATCCTTTCGCAGCTGTTTGAGTTATGCTGCTAACAAACATTACGACAGACATGAGTCAAACATACAAACGAAGCAATCGATGTGCACCAAAATGTAATCATTTATGTCTTTTAACGTTACTAAGAATTCCTACAAGTTTCATAAAGATTCATTGAACTCTTTTTGAGTTATTGCGCTAACAAACATAAAATGAAACACAGCAACAAACATAGGAACGAACAAACAGATCATAACAAAAGTTTGTTCATTTACACTTTATAATATACCTAACAACTCATGTAAATTTCATAACAATCCGTCTATAATATTTTGAGTTATGGCATTGAGAAAAATGAGGCAAACAAACAAACAAACGGATGGACGGATCTTCACCAAAAGTTAATTATCTGTTCCTCGTAACATACCTAACAATCCCTGTATATTTCGTTAAAAAAATCCGTCCATAACTTTTTGAGTTATTTTAGTGACAAACAGCCATACAGACAATCCCGACGAAAACAACCTGCTTGGCGGAGGTAATTATTCTTGGAGGTACTGCGTTTGTGGTACATATAAACCCAGTAATAAAAGCTTATAGTCTGAGGGCTAATATGTCCATTGCAGTGACTCTCTAGATTACATAAGGGTTTATTGCACTTCTGGTATTAGCACTCTTATTGTAAATCGTAGGGTTTTCTCACAAAGCAGTTACTGTTCGTATATTTCATGAGATTATTGCAAATTCTTTCGCGTTGATTTTAGTCACGAACTTGTAACAACTAGTCAGTTCGTTACGAAGGAAAATTTAACCTATTTCTAGTAGCGTTACAGTAAAGTATCAGTGCTGTGTAAACTACCTCAGCCATTAGCTAGGCCTTCGGGACGTCTCTCTTTCGTGCCCACTTTGCTTCCTTCTCTATATCATATTCTTACTTGCTCGTGCTTTGTTCTATTCTCCCTCTTCTTTCCGACTTGCTGTTCCCATGCGCGTTGATCCTGTGTAGGAACACCTTCGTGAATGGGCTCCCCGTTTCTAACGGCATACTATATGTCCCTTGCTCATTCCTCTGTGATATCGTTCTGCAAGGAAACTGAGGCTTAACCTTCCTGTCTATAACTAACTAAAGTATCTGTGCTCACTCGAATTTGCGTCCGAGTCTTAATTCCCGAGTTTTTTCGCACGATCTTGCATCCCTCGCGTGATTTAAATGTTTTGATAATTATTGAAAAATAGGTTAATAAATTATCTTACCATGTTCATTCGTACAAGAAATTGTGTCCCGAAAATGGAACTTTAGTCGTTAACAGGCATTCAGCTTGCATTTGAATTTTCGTTACTTCGTAAGTCGAAGTATTGCAAAAAAAATTGTAATCAATGGGATTCGGGGATAAAATTCAAGTTAATTAATTTCCCAGTTGCAAATGATAAAATTGTACGATATATATATCTATCGAATTGTCCTAATAGAGGTAAATCCATTTTTAAAATAGCATTAATCTTGCTATATACGCTATAGTGACGACGTTAAGTAAGGCTAATCAAAGATTGAAGCTAAGTAAGGCCAATCAAAGATTGACGCTAAGTAAGGCCAATCAAAGATTGACGCTAGGTAATGAATAGCTAACCAACAATAAGCTCTTACGATGAGAACTTTGTAGGTTAGGAGGCCAGGACTGGTTCTTCTAATATCCTAATAAGTTTTGAAACACTTTAAAACCCTTAAAATACAGTACACTAGACAAACCAGTCTTTGCCTTCTAACCTACAACGTTCTCGGAGTAAGATCTCATTGGGAGAGTGGTCGTTGGTGGCAGAATCCAAAACGCGTTTCACTATCGAGAAGTAGGCGTGCGTTCAAACATAGATTTATTTTCGTTCAAATGAGACTAAACTGGAGAAAATCTACGGTGCTTTAAATAGTTTTCAGGCTTATTTGCAGGCTATGTGAACTGCCCGGGACGATAGACGTACCAGATTCATGGTACCTATAACGAGACGCCGGCCAGATAGAGGTCCGTATAGAAAAATTGTTGGCCATCTAATAGTCCGTATCAAAATATACATACATATATATAATAATAGGGTAAACTGACTGATGTATATTGGCAAAGTACTAACGAAATTATCCTTCTGTTGGCATATTCATGCAATTCAAATTTTAGCTATAATTGCAGGGTTGGAAGCTTATCAGCAATTACTGTTCTTCCGTAATGCTGAAATAACAACTTAAACTGGACTGTTGCCATGCCCTAGCGATCATTCATCAGTCACGCTGTATAAATTATAGAATACTGCTCAACGTAAGCTTGTAAATTTTGTTCCAAAGTTTAGCTTTTACTTTTATATCCTTAGTTATGTGCCTAGAATGAGAATATACTACCTACTGCATGAGACAGTTGAAATCTGTCCCCAGGGTTACAACTTCACACCGCTGATGATATTACAAAAACACATGAAAAGAATCTGTCAAATCCTGAACATGAACGGCGTCACATAGTTTTGTTAAGAGGATAAACGCAATTAGCAACAAGAAGACATGACATGCATGACCAATTAAAACGACTGCTTTCAAACCTGGGAGCTGTCGAGGCTACCAGGACGTGTTGAGGAGCGCTTTGATGAGGAGGAAGCGTTTGCATGGCGTATGCATTTGGCGATATCTGTTCAAAGGCGTCCTGCAACGAGAAATGTTTGAATTAGTTGATATTTCACCCCAGCTGTATAATGACGCGAAGGCTTATAGAACTTTTTGCTATTTGATTAAAAAGCGTCCTGTAATGGGCGTGTATGAATTACCTGTTTTTTTACATAGCGTATGACCATTGTAACAAAATCTTTATAGTATTTTGCTCATTACTCATTAATAAAAAATTTCATGTAAGCGAAATGTTGCTTGAATGTGTTGATGTTAGGCAGCAGTTGTATTTTGCAAAGAACTTTGCAAATCTGTTCTCGTACATCATAAACATCGAGCGTAATAAAAAATATGTGAATTAGTTAATGCTATTTGCTTCAAAATTTATTGACATCAATTTTTGTTGATGAAAATGATGAGAAATATAAGATACCGTGAAGTGATATTTCATCTGCAGAGGCACCATAGTATCGAAAATACTTCAATTAGTTACTGATAGTATATGATAGCGTACAGTGACTCATTTGCTCGTAAATATCTGGTATCTAATGGAATATATCGTGGATATGATCCAGCTTCATAACTGTGTAGTTTACACTCTTATTTTTGAATGATTACAAGCAAAAATAATTATAGATTCTAGATATTGAAAAAAAAACTGAACTACCCTTCCTTCTTAAATGTTTTCAAATTCTTAGTCTGTGTAACATCAATCATGGTCCAACTTAGGTCACCATAGCCTTATAGCTTGGCTTTCGGGACATCTCTCTTTCGCGCACACTGTGTTTACTTTTCCTATTTATACCGACGATATTCGTTCTCTTGTTCCTCTGCTTTGCGACTTAATGTAAACTGTCCCTTTAGTTATTCTGTGTGGCCGAGTTCCTCATTTTTTGACGAACTATACATGTTTCAGCATATTTTTCGGTTTGAAAACATAATTGATAGTAACATCGTATCAAACCAATCTAGTGCTGCTTAAGTGTGTGCATATTAATATATTTGCTTACTTTTCACCTATCACACATTTATAACTTTTTTGCTCTTTCTGATGAAACCAGGAATAATTTAGACAATGTGGAGAGTATTGCCAACATGTCACCCTCGGTTGAACCCATAGGTGAAAGAAGGACAAAGTTGAAAAATGTGATAAAACTATATATAGGGAAGCCTCAAAATTGCAGGCACACCTTACGCACTCTAAAATGTCAACTTTGGAGACAGCTGAAGTACCTTTTAGCGGTCGCGTGAAGCCTGATTGCCAAATAATCAATTAATAATGTCAAGTATATCCCACTTCTAAGTTTGTTATGCTGTGAGCTCGCTATGCGCTCTATGAGTAACTTAACTATTAATAACTAAGACCATGGCTAAGATATTTTTCTTTAAAGTAAAACCACAATAAGATCTAAAGAAACAGAGGTTTCGTTGAAGTGATGTTTTTCCATATAAATTGCTAACTTTGATTGTGAAACTTTTTGTCAACGCAAAATTTTGAATGGAAGTACCGGTATGTAATACCACTGTGTATTAACGGAGGTACGGTTCTTATATTGAGTGCTGCTTGACCGCCTGTTTAAAAAGAATAATTTTAGTGAATATTTCCTGGCGAAAGGGAGAATGGCGTCACTATTTTAGTAAAATTGAAATCTTACGCTCACCTCTTTTGATCATAAAAGTTCACTAGTTGTAGTGCATTTTTCATAACCAAATCAGCACCCCAAATATGCTTTAGGACATAATAATCGCAAATTACGCCGTCATTTTTAGTGAAAAGGATACGTTAGCATATTAACGTTGCCTCACTGACGAGGATAGTGCATGCATCTTTTCGCTATTTCATTAGTGTGCCAACGCATTTGAAATATTAGCCTCATTAAAAAATCAGCTACGACATCCTATTAAGAAATAAAATTCATGTGCAGTTGGACACGTTCAAATCTTTTTATTGCGTTTAAGGTGTCGTCCGCAAGAAGTTGTCAATTAGAAAATCCCTTCAGTGGAGGGAGTCTGCTAATGAGGCTAAGCTAAACAACCACACCGGAAACTACCTAAACTGTCAAGTGAGAATCTCTTTTCATCGCATTAATGCCACTCATTACTCGCGACAGCGGACAGTTGAGACATCTTCAGGTTTTATATTTGAGAGCCTTTTAGTAAAGTCTCGGTGTGACAGCGTTACAAGAGTTTTCCAAATACATATAGGGAATGCTTCATATTCTGCTACGCAAAATCTAGGGTTTGACATGCGTAATCTTTGACATTCTGTCTTTAAAGAGCTCGGCATTGCAGTCAAATTTACAATATATAGCTACCGATATTACTATCATTTGCGAGAATTTTTCATTTACATCTGGAACGTTATATACTGAATTTCTGCGGATTAGTGGAGCTTTATCATTAACAATTATAATTATCTTTGCTCCATATCGTTTTCAGGCGCCTTACCGGTTGACGGCCGTCCTAAATTCATTTAACGTCAATGTTCTGTCATCTTTAAAGCCTTTAAACTATTTGTACCGTTTTCCCGTTTGCATTATACCAGTGCTCTAATTGAAGTAAACAATCACCACAAATTCAAGCATTTTGCACCCGTTTAAATCAAACCTGTTTAACAGCCATTTTGCAGAACTACTTGAACAGTTACTGCGTGCAAAACGTTTAAACTATTAACAGTTTAAACGTTTTGCATAACTGGTCAAGTCTAAGAGGCATATGAATTAACGTTTAAGTCATACCTGCGTGTTAAGCCTGCAACTCGCAACGATCAAGAGTCCTGAATTTCAGGCCGAACAGTTTAATAGTTTCGCATGACTGTTTAAGTAGTTTTGCAAATTAGTTAACTGTTATACAGGATAGGTTTAAACGGGGGCAAAATGTTTAAATTTGTGGTAATTGTTTAAAACAATTAGACGATTGGTAAAACGCAAACGGGAAAAGCAGTAAGTTTGGCAGTAACCTAAAATGTCTTTTCGAAATCTTGGTTTTACGTTTGATATATTCCGGCAGCGGGTTTCCCAAGTTTGGAACAAATTTTTATGGAGACGCATTGCCCTCAGAACCCCTCCATCGTGAATTTCGCACATCACGCAGTGCACGATGGTGAAAAATTGTGCATAAAAACCGTACGCAACCGCTTAGGACAAGCCGCTTGATGCACTTACAAAGGATGTATGAGGTACCATCTGCCATCACTTCATGGCAGTCGTTAGATTTTACGAGCTTCACAGATATTTTGCAAATTTTTAGGCAGTGCCTTGCATATTGTTATATGTAATCTTTTTAGAAGTTGTGTATGCACTCTCCTTTCGGATTTGGGCAGCATCATCTTTGTTCTGCTTCACGTTTCTCATGTGTTGCAGTTGGCGCTTGATTTGGCTGATGAGGTTCGGTTAATTGGTCCAGCTGACTTCAGAGTTGCTTTCGATCACGTGTATCACGGAGGCTTGCTTTGTAAGCTTAAATTGATGAGTTGGTGGTTCGATTTTCGCAGTTGTTAGTCACTTCTTGTCAGGTAGACGCCAATGCGTGGGTGTCGATGAGAAAAGTAGTGATTTTTTTAATGTTGTATCTAGAGTCGCACAGAGCAGTGTTACTGTTTTCGTTGAAGATTTAAGTATATATATAAATGTCTGTCCACCCAAAAACAGGAAGAGGGAGTTGAGCAATCTTCATATATTTTTTTGTAGAGAGTATGACGAGTTGACCTAGATGTGACCCTTCCAAAAAACTTGGCCTAGCTGGCCATAAAAAATTATGGCGCTGAAATTGCCGCCACCGTTGCGGATAGTCTCACGCCACGAGGCGTTCTATTTTTCCTGTGTTTTTATTGAGTGATATCTGCCCTAGTCTTGTTGGACACAGCATCCATATGAGAAACTAAGATTAGCTGTCCTTCAAAAATGACTTCGTCGAATTTGCTCCCATCGAGGGTGATGATCTTACGCCATGAGGCGTTCTAGTAGTTCATCGTATGCACTGCAGATTTGTTTCATATTGTTCATAATTTACTTGTTAGTTTAGCTGATGGTGTTACTTTGTTGGTTGTTTGCTAGAATCCTAACAGCAGGTTGGAGGTTTCAGAAGACATTCAACGTGGTTTGGAGGTGGTTGATTCCTGTTGTTGTAGGAGGAGATGAAACACAATGCAGGTAAGACTAAGACATTGTTCGTGACCTCGGTCGTGTACTCTGAGGCCTGCTTTTCCGGCACTTATACTGGGTGCAGTGCCACCTTCTGTGGTTAATGACCTGGTAATCTTCGGTATCAGGTTTGATCCTAAGTTGACGTTTGAGGTCCACATCCGTTCAGTTGCCTTGCGAGCGTCGCAGAAAATTGGTATAATGCGACGTACCTGTATGATGTTTGGTTCGATAGAGTTGATACGTGGCTGCTTTAGTTGTTACGTCCTCCCTTTTTTGGAATACTGCTCCTTAGTCGCGGGGTTCTGCTGCCGATTGTTATCTGAGTTTGCTTGAAAGAGTGGTTCGTCGATGCGCGTTTGTGCTGGATGGTGTTATGCCCTTTGATTTGTGATTCGGCGCAATGCCACAGAGTTGGTGAGGTTTGTTTTCTGTATAAATATATATAATTTCCGAAAGCATCCACTGACTGGTTTTTTTTTTTTCGGAACCATTTGCTCGGGAGCGACCAACTCGGAATATTGGTGCCCTTTATGAGTTTGTCTTGCAACCTGTAAAATGTTGCATAAGCCAGTATACTCGTTCATTTGTTTCATCTTCTGTAGATATTTGGAACAATCTTAATGGCTCTGCCTTTGTTGGTGCTGGTATTGGCATCTTTAAACAGAGTCAATCTGCAATTTTTTAATTTTCACTATTTCTTTCTTCTCTTGCTGTGTTGGTTGTGTGGGGTTGATGACCTTTTAGAGTTTTCTCCGTTCTCACGTCGCTAGTCTGGTGTAGCTCGAATAACAACAATAAAACGCTGAATTAGCCTGCGTCTGCAAAGGATTAAAATAGTTTGCAGCATTCGGTGATAAAAGTTTAATATAGATGGTGTTTCTGCAATTTCTTCCTCATAGTGCCTACTCCTCATTTCTATTCCTTCTTCTTTTTGGGAGGTCAGCGGGGCAAAACCGAGTTAACGAACGAATGGGGCGTTTCCTTCAAACTATCCTCGTGAGAACCGCAAGCTAAAGCACGATGTCGGTTCCTCCAAATATTTACCCAAGTCTCCCTTAAAGACCTCCACACAGCAGCAGCTGAATGCGCTCCTTGCAACCGGCCTGTCCAATAACATTTGATAGTTCGGGGTGACAAAAATGACTCCCCTCTGGATTATTTGGGCTTTTGTGAAAGTTTACAGTATATTTGTAGTCTTCTTCCTGCCTTTAAGCAGTAAACTCTTAAACATAAATTTACTGTCAGGAAAATCGGTATGATAAAATATGGGCATTCGTGCGTATCTTTTTCCTCGGCAACGATGGCCATTTCCGAATAGCTGTTCGCTTGTGATTTATTTCTTCAAGTAGCTTTTCCTCTATAGTTTCCTTCGTAATGGGAAATTAATGTGGTACTCCATTACCCACATTCTACATATGTGGTTCCCAAACTTTGCTATGCCTGCCACTCCTGGAGAACTGCTTACATGTTCTCTCTCCCCCTTCAAAATTCAGTAACCATATGATGATGACAAATGAATTTTATAATAACTTTTGTGCCACGAAGTTAAGTTAATTTATGAGTAACTGGGAAACAAAATAGTATTTCCCACCCCTAAAAAGATCCTCGTCGTACCCGTCGGGGCTACATGCACCCCAGTTTAGGAACTTGTGTTCTAAATTGTTTCTGCTCAATGGCAAAAATATATGAAATAATTTTCTTCACAACATTGTATATAAATAGATACATACTTAATCGAAAGGAGAAATTCGTGTATAAATTGCGAAACCTCATGCTAGGCAGGTGCTGACGTGTAGCGTAAGCCTTTTAAACTGGCCAAGTACCTGCCTGACGTGGCTGCTTGATTCCCACTCCGCATTTTCCTTGTGCCATTTGAAACAGGGAATTGTGCAGCCAACTGTTTTTAACTGAAGTGTGAACTGACCAAGTTTGTAAATGAAACAGCTGTATTTAATCTCTCAGCGTTTTAGAAATCACAGGTATTATCATCTGTTTCGTGGAATGACCGAATTTATCAAGAAACGGCTGTTAATTAACTCAACCAATTGAACGAAAAAGTAGGCCCACGTATGTGTGCTCCATATACGGTGGATTGTAAAAATTTGTGAAGAAAATATCACTTCTATTCTGCAATATAATATGTGCACATACAGATAGAAGTAACACACTTGTTGTGCATTGCATTCATTCCTGCATAAACTTTTAAGGTTTATTAATCTTACCTTCATCTGTAGTTCATTGCGGCATGCCTACCTTTGTTGAGGAAAATGCACATGTATATGCATGGTATTCTGAGGAAGTGTATTTACTAATTATGTGTATCTACTGATTGTTTTATTTTTTAAGGATTATACTTATTTACTGATAATTAATGTCTATTTACTGATGATGTCTATTTGCTGATTCTGTCTAATTACTGATTTTTTTTCTGATTATATGTGTTTACTATATGTTTATTTACTGATTATGATCCATACAGTGTGTACTGATGATGGCTATATACTGATTGTGGCTATGTTTTTGACACTATCGTATTGAGTAATTTATCTGACCGCCGCTACGCGGTCGCTGCTATATATATAGAAGGACTAACCTCTTGATATCTAATAACTCGTACCGTACGTACTGCCCATTTGTCTGGTCGGTACTAATAGTAGTATTTTTACAAGGACAACGGCTTTGTTTACACGAGTATACGTTAATGGGTTAGTCGCTTAGCTCCAGGGAAGGGCCTTGGCGTTAGTTCGGCCTTCCTGACATCTTTTTCTCTGTGCCCACTTTGTTGCATTCTTTTTCCTGCTCCTACTCACAAAGTTTATTCTGTTGTTCCTCTTCTTTCTCGACTCGAGGTTCCCATCTGTGACGCTGCTCCGTGCAACTAGTACATGTTTTGCTGGATCTACTACATGTCCCTTGTTACTTCCGCTCTTTGGATAAGCACTGTCATAAAGAATACAGCTTAAACTAGAAATTTAACTAACCGATTCACGCGTCTATGTATCTGACCGCCCTATTCACTTCAACCTTGCTACATAAAAGTGCGAGTTAGCATTACAGGCTTGACCCTGCGTGGTCGCCGTTCAGGCTGTAGCGGGTCGCGTGCGGCCTGTTTAGATTAGATTAGATAGGCGGCAGTAGACGGACCAACTGGCCCATTCTCAAAAAGACACTGACACATACGCCCCGGCGCTCTATGAGCTATTGCCATTATGTCAGAAGGATATAGAGGACTCCGGAAGAAAGAAGAGAAAAAAGGGAAGAATCTCAGTCAAAGAAACGATCACGCCATGCCGGCACGTGGGCATGATCAATAGCCGCTAATAAACGAGCTAAGAGAAGTCTATCTCTGTAGTCGAAGAGGAAAAGAGAAGATGGATTAAGGTGGCCTCGGTAGCTTTGGCCGTTAAGAGTTTGCGACTCCTGGAGGAGGAGTTCTTAGCTGTGGAGGATGTCTCTCCCAATATTTGTCAAGACGATTTTTAAACGTGTTGAATGTCTCCGCACCGATAACGTCGGAAGGGAGTCTATTCCAAATGTTTTCACTGTGAACTAAGAAAAGAATTGCTGACTTTAGGTTGTTTTTCTAGCTATATGCTTGTGTTTTTGTCCGTTGTTTCGCAGGCGGTCATTAACGTCTCTTTCGAAGGTACGTCGTTGAAACCAGTCAAATACTTGGATGTTTTTATTAGTTGCCCCCTGAGTCGTCTTCGCTCGAGAGAGATCAGACCCAGTTCTTTTAGGCGACATTCGTATGGCTTTTTTCGCAGCTAGCTCAGGCATCGACTTCGATTTTCTGCGTTGGACTCTTTCCATATTAACGATATCTCTACACAGATGTGGCGACACTTTCCCGAAGATACCGTACTTCTGTCAAGACCGCTGTTAATTAAAAAAACAGCATTTACTTTGATTTTCAATATCGTATAACCCAGAAAATTTTTTGCATTTTCTATGATATAGTTCACCAGAAAAACCTACAAACTTATTTTGTTACTCGATTAATTATGAATGTGGCCTTTTTGGCCACGGCTGGTAGCTACATCATATTAATATATCTGATACAATAAAAAATAGTAATGCTAATAACTGCTGTATATAAATAAAAATCAAAGTACAGTTTAGGAAAAACTACAAATCGGCAGCAATTCAAATCATATATAATAAAAATAACTTCATAGTGTGTGTTCACACAATAGGTCGTAATAAGAACAACAACAATTGTGAAGACATAAGTGTCAAGTCTCATAATTCCGAGGCCACAGTTGTAATCGCACGCTTAACCTATCGTACGGACACTTAGCTCGTCCTACGTCATTCACGCTACCTATGCTACTTACCTTCCCTGTATATCACTACGAAGTGAAGCTGTACGCCCCATTATCAAGTCTATATATAGCTTGTGATTGCCTATTCTAGTCTCGGTATAACGTGTTCCACAGGAACATATGCACCTTTAGTTTTATCGTCCAAGCTTCATAACACAGTTACATAACACAGTTGTCTCTGCTCCACGTGCAGCGGCCACTCCAGGCCGGAAGCAGCGACGGGAGCGCACTACGTACACTAGAGCGCAACTGGACATTCTGGAGACCCTGTTCGGCAAGACGCGGTACCCCGACATCTTCATGAGAGAGGAAGTTGCGATCAAGATCAATCTCCCTGAGAGTAGAATACAGGTGGGTGTCAATATCAACGGTTTTTGAGTATAATCACATCAATACAGCTATAGAACTAGAAATTTAATTGGTCTAAACTACTTAAACTCCAAGTAATCTGACACTGACTTTACAGATGAAATTGAAGCCAATCGCCAAATAAACTTTTTAGCATACATATAGCGCTGTGTTATCACGGGTATCGCAATCTGCGGTACTCGTGAAAGTAACTAGACTGAAATTGAGCTCAACCTGCCAGAGAGTAGACCACAAGTCTGTCTTTCGTGCCCACTTTGTTTGGTTCGTTTCCATTTTCGTGCTCCCACTGATTTATGCTTCGTTCTGTTTGTTGTCTTACTCTACTTGCTGATCCCATATGCACGTAGATCCCTTGTGGAAAACCCCTCCATTGTTATACATACTATGGAACCGCTAAGACGAAAACAGGCGTATTGTCTCAGCTTCGTGGACAGTCTCTGTTTCGAAATGACAAGTGCAGCAGCGTGCTTGTTATCACCCGCGATCGAAACGATGAGCGGTGATTATGTTTTGGTTGAAGTTGTACGTCTGTTTGTTTGTTTGTCTGTCCACCCAAAAAGAGGCAGGAGACATGTTATCACAATCTTTTTCAGGTAGTCAGGTGGGTTGACTGAGATGTGAAAAGTGCCAAAAAACTAGAGTTAGCTTATCATCAAAAATGACGTCATTGAATTTGTAATTCCTGACTCGGCACTTTCAGTTGCTCCCCCTCCTTCCCGCCCCCCAACTGTGGCACGGCACGAGACGTTCTAGTCTTCTCTACACTTGCAAAACATTTTTATTTTTTAACCATTTGGTAATCGTGAAGTTGCACAAGTGTTTGCACAACCAATTGAGTTTCATTACACCAAAGTACTGAAGCTACGCTTAAATCAACGGAAAAAACGGTAAAATATTCCACGATTAGACCACGATTAATTCCTTATTTGCAGCTGACTGGAGAAAAATTCAAGGATTTCGTTTCACCCATTATCTTTCTAACTTTATTTCTTACTTTTAATTGCGAAGGTGCTTTCCACTTGATTGAAAATTTCAACTAACATGATATCGTGACGTATCTGTGACAGCGAACCGAAGTTTATATGAGTGGTCCGTCACTGCGAGCTGAAACTGAATAACTTTTTTATTTACGTGTCACTGAGCGCAAGCGTGGTATAAATGTACGTGATTATACCATGGAGCGCAAGGAAGAATTGCGCTTCTCAGCAGGAGTGGACAGTTGTGGGGCAAATGAATTAGTAACGAAAGTGACAAATATAGAAGTATCATTACAAATTCTTTGTCGTCATCTCTGGCGGCCGAGTGCACTAGTGCAGATGATAAAATATGGTGTACAGGTACGGTATGTGATCCATCTTCAAAATGTGAGGTTAGATTAGTTAAGAATAGAATGGGATAGGTGTTGTTCAGCTAGAGTAGGTGCTTAACCTATATTTTCTAGGCTTAAAAATACCTGAATCTCAGGCCACTTGCTACACGGGCACCAAATACAGCAGAAAAACGTCCTTCAATAATTTTTTTTTAAGACAACTTCGTGTTTCTGCTGCTACAGCACGTGACCCTGTGATCGAAATTAACCGTATACAGTTACGTTACTCGATCCTTCCCTGCATACGTAATTGCAATGTGTTGCCTATTGCCACTGGGCTTGTGTTGCACGGCCAACTGTCCGCCTAACCCCTGCGCAGCCCTCGACCCCTCTAGGGCGCCATTTTGTATCGCTTGGCAGTCTTGCGGCCCTGAGGTTCCGTGCCAGTGAGACGATGTCGACCTT
>LQNS02278187.1:8616213-8627472 GCA_001587735.2 Parhyale hawaiensis
AACTACCAGTGCTTTATTTTGTGGGTTGCAATCCTCCAAAATTATTAAATCGACAGCATACACTCGGATCTGTAGTCTGTGATCTCCAATCGGATTCGTTTTCTAAGTCACAGGGAAATCGCGCGGTATGCAGTGAAAGAGAGAAATATTAAAGTAAGACGAGACGGTCGAGAATCAGTCAACGAAATGAAACAATTGACGGTGCCAGATTGTTTGCGTCATCGAATTTTAAGTCTTGGTGATGCCAATTTCATCAGAAAATTTCGCTTGGTTCAATCCAATGATAACAAGCGAACTATTATCAAGGGAAGTTGGTTGTATGTCGAGAACATAGGGCTATTATCGAAAAGTGATATTTTTGATGGCAATGCATATTTCCTGATTTTAACTTAGATTATATTCGGAAGTTGCCAGTTCATAAAAAGAGTGTATCTATTTTTTTTTTTTGTTACAGGAATCATTGATATCTGAATTATGGTTTCTCATTCCATCACTGAAAATTGTGTAAAAGTCGAGGCAGTGGGCAGTACTGTACACTAATACAATATAATAATATAATTTAATAATAATATTGCTCCCCTCATTTTATATTATGGATTATGGCCCTCATGAGACTCTTAAGGTTAAATTAGAAACTATCGAAAGTGGAGAACCTAAAGCTAGACAAGTGGTATCTTAGATACAGTAAATTAATAAATTCCTTATTTAAACACAAATGTCAATGAACAATAAGTAATTCAGCAGAGCTTGCTTGATCACTCAGGACAGGCTCAAGTTTATGAATGTAAATAGATTTTAGGGTTGGCAGATCAAAATCAAAGCATTTATCTAAAATTTTGAAGTCCTCATTTCTAATGGGATGATTATTGTCGATCGAATGATATCTGATGCTACTGTAGTTCTGACTTTGATATGGTAATCATGTTCAAAACAATAGTCCTTTATGCTGGCATATTCTCACCTTCAGTTGTTTCTTGGTGTCACCGATATAGGTTGCGGCACACTGTCTGCATTGAAATTTGTAGACCACGCAAGAAGCAAGAGATGGTGGCAAAGTGTATTTGAATTTGGAAGTTTTGTATCCTGAAATCTGAGTTCAAATGCGACATCTTCCTATTCGGACCACGTTGTTTCTTTCCGTGTTGATACGTGTGTTGCGTAATTTCCTGCTTCCACTTTTTTCCGACTTGGTGTCCTCTTAAGTGGTGTCGTCCAGCTGTCCTCCGCTCCTCATTCTTCTCATGGGCGAGCATGACTCACGCATTGCCGCTGGTTCTTGCTTCTTTTCTGTTCTTATAAACTCAATTCTTACCAATTCTGCCTTTCTCACTATCGGATGTTGAGAGCAAAGGAACGTGTTTTTGAATGTTCGTAATTTTTTCTCTCTTATAATAATTCGCTTTATTGACCCTTTTACCTAAAACAAATAAAAAAATCGATTTCTGATGTACGAGCAAGTTCCATTACACCCAGTTTATGGAACCACTCTCTTGACAAATTTCAATTTTTTGTCTGTATTTGTACATCTACAAGCTTAGGGCTCGTTCGATCCGCTGCCGAGGTTAAGATTTTGACCGCAATGCGTACTCGGCATGGCACGCTTCTATTGCCCATTTTTGGAACCACGGTCAATGTGCCAAGACTTTGAGGCTTGACTTGTCGAAACTCCAGACAGGTGCGCTGGCTTCGTCTCATTGAATTGAGCTTTAATCCTTCAGCTTCACTCAGCTACAGTAAAAGGTAATGCCAACTTGACGGCATACTCCACGTGGGAAATCCGTGTTTCACTTTTTCGTGCAGCAGAGAAGTGCTTGCTAGCCCCAGAGGAGTGTACGACTGCAGCCGACTACTGATCACCTGCGCTATGGCGTCAGATACGGAAGGCTTATACGACAATTGCAACCTCTCGGCAATCCCATTTCTGGTTAGGGTCAGTGCCCCCGCAGTAGAGTCTGCATATCATAAATGCTGAATAACCAAACCAGGTACCGCAAGACTCTCTCGAAAAAAGGCTTACTCCTCCATGTATGGTATTTTGTGTCCATTCATACAACGCCCTAGGTTGTATTCTTGCAAGTGTACATTGTGTGCTTGTTTTTTTTTTTAATGTTCGTGTTTATTGTTGGTATTCTCACGGCGTTTAAATTTTCCTAGCAAGCGAAAAGCTTTTTGTTGCTGCTATTTTGTGAAGAAATTACTCAGGGCAGTAAATGTCGGTTTGTACTGTGCTGCTAACGGTTACTTTGGGAGCACCTTTAATCTAACACGTAATATTATGATAATAGATTATTTGTTTACTGTGCAGAGATATGCTTACTTTTATCTAGAAATGCTAGTAAAGCGATGCTAGTTACTTAATTTTACTGCTCACAACACTTAAGATTCACTTTTCCATTTGTACGTGTTAAATGCTAGGTGTAATACAATTAATGATAGCAGTGTAAAGGATACGAACATATATCAACGCGGAGACAATTGTACGTGTGCTGTTGCTAGGCCTCCTAAAGTACTGGACTTGACTGGGTCATTCGTCATCAAGTGGGTCCGACAGGTACAGTCCCTGACTAATTATTAGACGCTCACGCAGCTCGATATTTTCTCTTGCGCACATTCCGAGCTTATGTAGATAATAAATGGAAACCATCGTCATGTGTAACCTTTAAGTAGTTGAAATAAAATTCTCTATCTAAATATGTTCGAAATATGCAGAGTAGGTCCAAAATGATTAAGCTGCCTCGTATTATTATTTAAATAATTAATTTCTTCATGGACTGTATGTGATCGGACCGTTTTCGAGACTCAGACCCAGGCCAGTACTTTCGGAGGCCTTGGCTGTTGTCCCTGGGGCCGGATGCTCTAACGCCTGGTAAAGTTACAAGCTCGTAACTGTACAGTCGGAGGCACGAATGCATCCATCTAACTGTTGAAGTTTTATATTTTTACTCTTCGATTGAACATCCGAGTCTGTCTATTATTTGGGTATGCATCATTTAGAGGTTCAAATCACTTTGATCATAACTAAGTGAAGATCAGTATAAGGAAGTTGACAAAATCTGAAGCGCAATAGCGGTACTTTTCTCAAGGAACGGTACAGTTCACGTTGCCGTAACTTACAAAGCGTTTGTGCATCCGGCCTCTGGACGATAATACCAGCCTTGACCTACACAGTAAAGCAGGGCTTCTTTGGGACACCAGCGCTTCTTTTATTTCTCTGTGTACGTTGTCAGAACGTTGTTGAAATGGTGCGATTGAACTCTTCCATGGTTTGCTATCATAACAGACTGAACGCTATTGGTCGTCATCAGGAAGCAAAGAGTGTAACGGGAGGACTCAATGGAACTGAAATGAAACTAAACCGTGACCGCATGTAGCCGAATGGCGTCACATCGACGAGTCAAAGTATGTGGGACTTCAGGCCTGCGTAAGTTGGGTTCTTAATAAAAAATAAATAAATAAACTTCGTTATATTCTTTACGTGAAAGAAACAATGGTAACAGTTATTGTTGAACTTTCTCTACTTGACGAAATCCATTTACCGGGTTTTGTGTGTGGATGCAGGTCTAGTGGCTGGCCAGGAGCGGGAAAGGGAATAAATTACGTCGAAGCAAGACGGTGACAGGCTTAAATGTGCTTTGTGAAGAGCACTGTGAACTGAATATGAAGGCCCATGAAGGGCCTTTCCCTGCCACATTATGTTTGGGCATCATGCACCAAAGGGTCTTTATAGTGCCTTCTCCGCAGGGGATGCAGCATCTGGCCGCAGTTCGTGCTGACGAGGTTAGTTTTATAAAGTTAGGTAGGTTCTCTATTTCCTTTTCTGTTCCGCGAGGTGGGCTGTCGATCGAGATAGCGTACCTGGTCCGTGGGACTTCTCTCATCTCTCTCGTGAGGAAGGCCGTGAAAGAGGCCGACCACTCGCGTGTCTTCTACTATGCTTTGCGCCTTGTTTCCTGCCCGTAGTAGCGCACGTAGGCCACGCGACAAATTATGTGGAATTTAAATACTACGCACTCATCTCTGTTGGAACGCCTGAGTTGCGGTTATGAAGGTTAAAGAAAGTAATAATAAGTTGAAATACTTGCAGGCTGTTCAGCCATAGCTAGTTTCTCGTGAGTCCTTCCGTTACGCTCTTTGCTTCCTGGTCGTCATTGTGTCGGATGTCGCGAGAATATTTAAAAATAATTGAGAATAGTAACTCGATGGTTTGCTATCGTAACTAAATGTAAAACCCCGTAGTGGTTTATATGTGTATGCTATATAACTGACCATGAAATAGGTAAACAAAATTACATATGCAGGTAAACATATTCAGGAAGTGTGGGAGCAAACTAGACGAGCCAGGAACACGAAGTATCTCATTAGTAGGGCTCTGACAATATGCTTATAGAGAAATGCTTTTTGTGCTCTAAAAATATATTTTTTATGCTCTAAAATATGCTTTTCATGCGTTAAAATATGCTTTTGATGCTTATTATGCTCTAAAATACATAGGCTATATGCCTATCATTCTTTCATTTTCAAATCCACATCATGAGTTCTCACAATAAGAAAGTAATTTCCCTTTTAAGGAGATAATTGTATAACAATGTAGGAAAATGCTAGGAATATAGTACACCTGTATAACTTTGAAGATACCATGCACTATACATTCATTAAATTGTACCTACTCCTGAACTGAAATATACGGTATCATTAACATTGCCCTAGATATTGCGCTATAGAGCATGCGAAACACTGAGTATTAAAGTACGACTACCTTCTTGATAAATGTCTGAATGATAGTGATGTACTGCTTTGCTTTTTTTTAGATTCTTATGTATTTCTCAGTTACCAATGTGCGAGGAAATTAGCTAAAAAAATACTTCTACTGGAGTTGTATAGCTCTTTATACAAATGTTTCACTTTATACTTCTCACTTAAAATTGCAAAATTTGCGTTTAATATACAAATCGGCTTCTTCCAAATCATTGAATTCAGAAGGCAATCTTGCCCTAAGATTACGTTTCTCAACTTTGGGCACGCTGTCTCAAAATCTGAACTGTAACTACCCGGTCCTCATACAATAACCCTTATATGATTTTGTATGTGGCAATAATATAAAAAATGAATTATGAAAAATCTGAAGAAGTGTACATTGAATACATTAACTTTATATTTTCATGAATCATTATTAATGATTCATTAATATTATAATATCAGTCACACATTTGTAACAGCTGGTTCTGTATAATATTAATGTATATTCATCATCTATGTGTATGCAGAAAACGGCATACGATTTCAGAAAAAATAATATTCTCTATTTTATGTGCATATTTATTTAGGAAAAAGAATATGCTTTATTATATGCGCATATTTCTTTAGGAAAATTAATATGCTTTATTTTAAGAGAATAAAAACATGCTCTAACAGTAAAATATGCTCAAGAATATTCTTTATGCCTTAAGCATATTGTCACAGCCCTACTCATTAGTTTTCCTTCTTTGAATTGTTGTTGGTATTATTATTTTTATAACACTAAGAGCAGGATCCTCATCAATATGCAAGCAGGTAACTATGCTATCAAATGGACAATATTTTTTCATAATAGTAGGTCCATGAGGGTTTCTAAGCTGCAATTATATACATACCGGGTATTGCAGCAAAATCCCACACTTTTACAACTAACGTCATATGTCAAGTGTCTGATTCTCCTTCAGTACCTGGTGTACCACTAGCTCACTAACCCCATTATCAACTTCCATCGTAAATTATTAATTTTATGTTTTAGAGAGTATTGCTGCCATTTATAAGTTCAAGTTCCATACTGTCTATTCATAATGTACGTAGGATTTTTTCAGAGATCGCATTCATGTCATATTTCACATCCGTGAGCCAAAGTTACGTACATTCTGAAAATACGTTGCAGTTTAGGAGTAGGTCTCTGTACGGCGCAGCCATCCAGCGGTTACCGCCCAATCAAATCCAAAGGAAAATCCTCCATATTGCTACGGTTTCTATCAATATTTTTAAGGATCACACACCCATAGGGAGCCGTTTACGAGTGTCTTGCCATAAAGTCCATTTCATTTGATGGAAGATTTGTGCAGCACCCGCACCGTCCGTTGCAGACCACATTTGCAAGACTGTCTGTCGTCGTTTACTCCCCCGGGATACTAAAAATGTCCATTGACGGGTGAGCGAAATTCTGTACAAGTGTGGTAGGCGGTACAGCAAACTTTGCATTTGCGCGCAATTATTTTTTCAAGTGCTATCAGAAAATCATAGATATCTACCCGATGCCTAGAGGAGCGGTATTGGATAATCGCCTAAAATTTGCCAAGATTGAAAACTGCTCCTAGACGTCCGGGCAATATTATGCATGAATAATTATAAATTCGTGTTTGCAGGTGAAAGATAGTACCAAAGCACCACTTTAAACTGACCTCGGGAGCGCTTCTGCAGGGTTCCTATATTTACACGATCGTGTCTGCGTGGAGCCGCCCAACCATGTAAGTGTAGAGGACTTGCGTTTTCTTTTAATTTTCATTTTTATAGTTTACACAAACGAGCACCATCTTTCTCTTTTGCAATGTACTTTTTCATTCTAAGAGCAGAATTTTTGACGTTTCTTGTTCATAAACAAATACGACATTTCACTTTCTTGTAGTTTTATGTGATGCTGTTGACCATTCAGTATTGAAATGTTTCCAGCTCGTACCCAGTTTCCCGCTACCGCTGTTCCGTGTGCGCACTCCAGTGCATTGCCGTACTTCTCAAAAACTGCCTGCCAGCTTCTCGCCGAACTGCTTTTGGTGTGCCAGCACCCTAAGTGCTAGCCATAGTCTATATTTTCAAAGCAGTTTTAGCTGCATATCTGGCAGCCGTAACCAATTGTGAAAGGAGTGCGAGCGGGCAGCAGGAATCAGATAATAACGAGTGAGCGAAGTTTTTTATCATTAAAAAATACATAAAAATTCTTCTTGTTTCCGCATAATCATAAATGCACGTTGGCATTTCAAAGAGGATAGAGGGGGCGTTAGGTAAACGGTATAGAATAACTTTTTACTTTTCAAAAATTGGCTGATCGTTTTGATGGAATCTGAAAGGATTCAGCGTCATGAGCACATCTATAGCTGCTAACTCAGCATATTTCTACGGGTAAGGTAAGATTAAGTCTCTTTGCCAGCCAGGTAGGACTCAGGGTCCAGTTTCAAGTTATTCATACGAAAAGTTTTGTTTAATTCAGACAGAAAGGGGTTCAAAGTTCGTTGCAAGGGTTTGTCCCTTACGGAAACTTTCACATTTTGTTCCCAAAGTGTAACATGAGCTTGACTAATGCCATCATTGTGAAACCTTAGCAGTTAAAGAGTTAGCCCAAAGGTAAGAGAATTGTCAGTGTGAAAAGAACTTTGAACAGACGTTCGCATAAACAGTACAGAGAACAATGCTATTAAGAAACCAACATCAGCACTAACTTATTACTCTCGATTAACTCCTTATTAGTTGAGGTAATACCTATAATGGCTATAGGGTATGTATTGTTCCACTGCTACTCTGTTCGTTCCTTGGTATTCTTACAATAACCGAAGTTCAGTGTTAACGCTAAGGGTCAACAGTACCTACGTGTGGCGCCTGCTCAATTTCATCTCTTTCACCAGTCTTTACCTGCAAAATCTCAAATGGGATGACCAAATATTCGTTCAGTTCTAATACAGGGAAATTCAATAAAAAAAATTTCTTCGTAATCTCGCTTTCTTTTTACGTTGACGAATAAAGTAACGTTGACGCCTAGAGCGGTTTACGTGGTTCACAAACCGTTCAATCTCGCGACGCACGCCTCCGCAACAAACTTAGATCTTTCGGCGCACTTCTTATCAAACTACTACAATTTACCTCAACAACTTTACTCATAACATTTTAATATTTATGCTATGATAAAAATAATATAATTTTTTAAAAATGTACTGTTGCTCGTGGCGCACCATTTGGAACGGCCTGGGATTGTATTTGGAAATCGCAATGATTGACGCTAACTAAATTTCGTGCTTGCAGATTGATAGAGACAAAAAAGGCTCAAGTAATGGAAGTTTTGGCCAATCCATTTCGCGTGCTTTTCTTGAGAAAGAATTGCTTTTTCAGCTGGCTATAAGCTTGAAGTAGCTCTCTATGATTTTATAGAAGGCTAAATAGGTGTTGTTCACTTACATATTGCGTTCTGTATACCTGAAAACAATGCTGGTAACTTTTCGTAGCTAAAGCTCGCTGCTATTGTGGAACATTTGAAAAGCGAATATGATCAGTGCGTTTACCCTGTAAATGCCGTAGAAAAGAGTAAAGTGCTTGTTATGAAGGTTACTGTACTTGTGCAATCAGCCCTTTGTTTGTAGTGGAACAACTTAGTTCCGATGCTTCGTTTTCAGTGACCATGGAAACTATTCTTTAGGTTGCGCCAGTTTCTAAATGTTAGGTTGGAGTCCCTGGACTGTAATATATACATAACTACTGTACTTATTTACTGCACAGTATATGATGTATATGTTATATGTGTATCATACAAAGTGAGTATAATGAGGTAATTAAGAGTCCATTATTGATACGCGACTTATGCTAGGTATACCCCTGTAAACTCTGTAATATGCTGCCCATGTTGATGCCGCAATAAACATGTTCATGTTGCAAGTGTAGTTTTTACCTGATATACATTGCACGTTTTAGATATGAGGTGAATTAGTTGATATATCCGGGTAGTTCCGTACAATGTTCAACACACGGCAATGTTCGTGGGCGGGGCTTTATACGATGACGCGCTTCAGGACTTCACAGATACCGAAAAACTGCCTTGCCAACATCTAGTGTTGCTGTATAACCCTGCCAGTCACATAGTTATTGGTCAAAAAATAGATTTGCTGCTCTAGTCACGAATACGTCAGCCGTTTATGACGTCACAGAATAAGCCCTGCCAACTACACTAACATTGGCTAATTATTTTCACCGATGGCGTTAATGACGTCATCGAATTGGGTGACGATAGTTACGTCATACAAGAGAGTGACTGCGGTGGCGTCACAAAAATGGCACGGCGTTATCAAAGCTGGTGACTAGCACTAGTGACATTCTTTTAGGTCTCCCGTGATGCCACTAATGGCGACACAAATACGCCCAGCCCATCGAATGACAACATACTATGGCAAAACGAGCGACCTCACGGCCGCTATTACGTCACAATAAACAGACTTTATATTAATGGGCAGAGCTGCACGACCAGGAACAGCGTCGAAAGAAAAAGCATTTGACAACGAAAAATTTAATATCCTTCAGCAAGAGGTACTCTGCGCGAGGACAGGCAGACGTTACCGCCATTATAAACTACTAGTGAACATTCCAAAAGTATGCTTAACCTATATATTATACTCTACGTCATTGCCATTTGTATACTTAATTGTATTTATATACGAAAGTATTTTTACACAGGTAAAAGTATGAAAGGGTTCATCAAGAATGGCATGAACGTGACTAATTGTAACACCCACTTCGTGAAAAAGTTTCAGCGCCCTCAGCTGAATACAGCACACAATGCTCTATCAATGCGTTTCCTCAATAATAACAGAAAATAAATCATTACAAAAGTATTTGCGGGTAAATTCTAAAATTTATATTACAGTACAATAAATAATATTAATAAACTAGAAAACACATTGATGCGCTGCTTTCTTATTTCCAGATAAACAGATCCGCATAATAAGGATCTGACATGACTTAGCCACGAGTTTCCTACTCCTTAGACGAGCAGCCGACGATTCACAGAGCAAGGGAAATCCTGCGTCGAGAGGGACGTCGAACCAATGCTCAGAGGCGTTGATTCATAAGCACAGGAAAATGAAAATTTGGCTTTATAACCTACTAACGCCATGGAAAGCTCACAGTATAGGACTGAAATTGCATAATGAAAACGCAAGTGTGATTAATTTAGTACCCCACGCACTAGTGCCCCCATACTAAAAGGCTGCGGATACTTAATATAGGTGGCAGGCTTTTGTGACCAAAAACTGTTGAACAAAGTACAGTGACTTGAGTACTTATTGTAAGTAGTGTCATTTGTGATTGAAAGCAGCCACTTGTTTTGGACCGCAGATGCTCGTTATATATTACAGACACATGTAACTCACTGCAAGCTGTTTGTACCTCTGCTCGTGATGCTGCGAACATAGATATGAAGAGCAATTCACCACGTACACTTATTTTTATTTTCGGACACTAGTTCTTTATAGATTTAGATGCCATATTAAAATTTAAATCCCTTTGTTAATGAAATGAGTACTTTCGTTAGCAGATTTGTGACACGTGTGACAGTTTCCAACAATTGTGACCTAATATTAGAACATACACGGTAGCTCAGCCTCAACACAATCGCTTATTTATAACTCGAAATCAGATTTGCAAACAAGCAGTTCTTTTTTAATGCTCCTAGCTACGGCCACTGGTGAAGAGTGATAGTACAGTCATACTGGTTACTATATTGCATCGCACACTGATAAAAAAAAACTGCTAGAATTATCGAAAACATATCTTACTACAATATTTATTGAAAATAAGAAGAAAAAATAGCTGCTATAGTAAAAGGACATTTCTTTTAGAATTTTATCACTTTACTGCTGCGCAGTAAAGCAGACCTTGGTATTTCGAACAACGAGGAAATTAGTGTTCCAAACCAGCACGTGCTGCCGTGCTCTGACACGAAATGCCTGCTCTCGCGTGCTCTCATATAGCACTGCTACTGGGGGTTTATAAGGTCTAGGCACGGTACAGTGTCCTCGTATTACTACTAAACTTTCTCGGTGTACTACTTATTAAAAGTTATTACCACACCCAGACGATTAAGGGGAAACGCTGGCTACAATATTTCAACCGTACAGTTTCATTTCCTCCGGGATATGAAACGATTCAAGCAATGACTATTATTACCATAGTTTCGAATACCATAATCCAGTTTTCATTATCCATAACATCGAGTATTTCTGTGATACCAAGCACACTGTCAGCTATTCGTGTAGCAAGACTTGAGAAACAACAGTAGAATAGAATTCGTACAAGACTTCAAAAACCTACGGATTCGTATCAATGACGTGAAAGGTTCCTTGTTCTATTGTAGTAGTAGTAGTAGTAGAAGTTTTACTAGCGCTTCAGTGGCACTCTGCCTATATCGCGCCGAACTATTCCTGTGTTTAACCACAGGCTCGTGCGCCAACTAGGGCGCGTTTTAAATTGTCAATGATTTTT
>LQNS02278187.1:8631036-8642500 GCA_001587735.2 Parhyale hawaiensis
CCCTGAGTCAAAGAGTTGGCCCACCCATGCGCAAGCCACAGGCTATGAGGAATGGAACAGACAGTTAGTTATAGTCAGAAAATTTAAGCCCCGTTACCGATATCACAGAGGAAAGAGCAAGGGACATGTAGTATGTCGATAGAAATGGGGAACCCATGCACGTAGGTGTTCCCACACAGGATCAACGCGCATGGGAACAGGAAGTCGGGAAAGAAGAGGAAGAACAGAATAAAGCATGAGTGCGTAGGAGTAAAAAATCGGCACGGAAACAAAGTGGGCACGAAAGACAAACGTCCCGAAGGCCTAGCTAACGGCTGAGGTGCCCTACACGAGCTCCTTGGGGTCGCCGGGCCCCATAATATAGGCTGGGCGAACCTAACCCTACAGTATGGCCTATGGCCCATCCTATGCCCCTTGAGGGGAAGGAACAGACAGGCAGTATGTGAGGGGAAAAACGGAGAAGTCAGACACAGATGATTACCAAGCATGGAAACGGCGAGTCAGGAAAAAAAAAAAGGAAGAACACAAAACTGTAGCAATTACTAATAAGGAAAACCAACAAGGCAAAGAAACGAAACACGTCGTGAAGCTTTAACTGGGTCAACGGGAGCTTAAAGGGCATTTTTCCAACGGGCCCGACTCCCCTATAACATAGGACGGGTCATAGACTACAGCATACACTTGACGGCCCACTTAAAATCAAAATAATCTTACGATTGATTTATGGAACTTCAATAAAATATTACCTAATTGACACAGGAACCTCAAACATGAAGCAAGCCCTTCATGGCAATGCAGGGAATGTATTATCTCCATGAATCACAAATTTACCCACAGAGATTATTGGCGGGCGACATTCATTTGCATTCCTTGCGCTATCATGAACCGTTGTTTTTTATGCGAGTTTCCAACTTTAATGGGGAAATATTCGATTGAAATTTACTAAATAAGCCTTGGGGCTCATTTGCAATTAGTGGGCCATCTAGTAGCAATGGAGAGAGTAGTCTGTGGGATGAGCGAATGTAAGTTACCTATCGTAATGGCCTCTAACCCATCATGTGTTTAAGTGGTGTAAGTTAACAGAGCATCTGCCGAAAATCGTCAGTCTGTCTAAGTTAGAATGCTTATGACGCGACGAGCGAGAGCACACTAAATAATATAAGGTACACAGAGAACTGAGCGGTTAACATCACCACAGCAGTATCCAAATAACTCCATTAATAAATGAATAACCACCCATTTCTCTGCATATGTTGTCATGTAAAATATACCACACGTGAGATATTTCTATAGTGACGACTATGTACCAAACTTATCTACGCTATGGGCTGTAAGAACTCCTCGCACTTACAAGCAGGTCGTTTTTCACATTATATTTTTTCATCCTTTAACAACAAATAGTCACTTCAGAGATATCAGGAATATACAGGCACGACCACCAAACACAGATACACACACACGAAAATAAAAAAAACATAAGCTTATATAGCACAGCAAACAAAACAAACTTAGGTATAACTATACAGTGAAACAGACACAATGGCCTTCTAGTACGAATTTAGGTAGACTGCACGAACTGACAAACGTTTTGCCGGAATTTGAGCCCCTAACTACATCCGAGTCTACAAGGAAAACTCCTAATTTTTAATGAGACACTAAAAATTCCCTATTAGGTCACTGTGCCTGTGTCATCCTATACATTTAACACACAATGAGCGACTCAGAAAGATTCAGAATGGAAATATAACACGATAGTGCAGATGAAACCTTAACGAATCATCTAGTCAGAGCGTGCACGGTACTGAGTTCCTGTACGGCTGGGACAGCATACAGGATGATGGTGTGATCATGTGCTTATACAAACGAATGGAGAAGAGTGAAGATATTTGTCGTGTAAACTTCCATACTGAACGCTGCTGGGTCACCCTTAACATATACTGTACATCATAGCCTCTGTGGACTGAAAGCTCGCTAATGTAATATCATTTCCGGCATTCAAATACTACACTCACGCCTCCGTAGCTTGAGATTACAGCTGCAATTGAACAACGCCGTATATGAAAAAAGCACTGGACGCAAGTACATGCAGTACCTTTAGTGTCCCTGGATTATTATGATCAAGTCTTCCTTGCAATCCAAGGGGAAGAAGAAATACGACGGTCAAAGAGAAGACGAAAGAAGGGGCGCGTGGTATAGCAAGCTCAACGATGGGGAGGGGCGGGGAGAAGGTTGGTGGTGCAGTCACCCATAATATAAGAAGGACAAACTGACAGCAAAAGAACCCACCAAATAATGTTAACCAATAACAAAGGCATTAACCAAAGCCAGTCTGGTACCAACGCTAAAAGATCTAGTCATGTACGTATCCTAGTTAGATATAGAGAACTATGTTCTTTATCTAGAACACTTTATCTCTTCTGATGGTTATTGAGTTAGAGTAACTAGAAACTAGAAAGACCTGGTCAAGCAAACTAATATGGAGCGTGGCGCACAATGGTCGCTCATTTCGTGCCACAGAAATATGCTCGTCAGATATTTTCATAAGCTCAGCGTGTAATTTCCTGATTAAATTAGATTGGACAGAGGAAGTTAGAGACGATCAGGCCCATGCACAACAAGGAGTTAAATCCCAGGCTTCGTAGTATAGGTAGGTATGATGCATAAGATAGTTTAAGACCCCTTATATCAGTAGGCTACTAAGCTGTTCCAAGAGAGGAAAAGGAAGTGACATAAAATAGTCTGTTGATATACACATGGAACCCACGCACGATGGTGTTCCCACACAGGAACAACGCATATGGGCACAGTAAGTCAGGAAGGAAGAGGAAAAACAGGAAAGCAAGATCAGTAGGAGTACGAAATTAAAAGGAACCAAAGGAGGTACAAAAGACAGACGTCAAGAAGGCCTAGTTAATGGCTAACGTAACCAAAGGGTCCTCGTGGGGACGCTGCTTCCCATAACATACGATGGGCCAATCTCTACTAACCGAACCTTATGGCTGATGGCCTATCCTATATGCCCCCCGAGGAGTGAATGCTTCGTTATGCTCTGAAATATTGCAGGTGAAAATCAAGAGTTCGAGGCTTGAATTGTCCGTAGTAGTTGTAGAAGTTTTTACTAGCACTTCAGTGGCACACCGCCTATATTGCGCCGAACAATTCCGGTGTTTAACCACAGGCTCCTGCGCCACTAGGGCGCGTTTAAATTTGTCAATGATTTTTGTCTCGGCTTTTCTGCCAGTTGGTCTCAGAGTGGTCAGTGCTCTACTGACAAGAAAAAGGCGCAAGTTGAGCATCTCCAACCCCCGGGCGCGGCTGAACGCTATCGCTCAGCTACGCCGAGCAGGGGAAGGAAACGAAACACAAGAAGGTAGAAGTCTAGCGGGAATAGGTCAGCCACCTGGATTGGCAGGTCACCTCCTGAAGCAGAAGGGGAAGAATTTAGAGCCTACCTAACTTTACAAAACTAACCTCGTCAGCAAAAATTGCGGCAAGCTGCAACATCGCCAGCGGAAAAGGCTCTCGGGAGTCTTGAGGTTGTGAGGCCCAAACATATTGTGGCAGGAAAAGGGCTGCCAGAAAATACCCATGAGGACATTAATTGTCCGGACTATAGACATGTGCGTTGGTTTCGTCCCGCTGAATCGAGTTTCAGGCGTTTTCCCTTAATAGAGACGCTTAAAATTGCAAAAAAAAAATTATCCATAAAATAGAGGTTTCACAGGGCGGAACGCAACTGGATTTCTTCTAACACTTGCAACACGATTCAAAGAGACGAATCCAACGCCCCTATCTGAAATTCCGGACAAGCCAAGCGTCTAACAGGAATATCAGTGACCAGCTGTTATCCCTCACATTATAGTGGAAAAGCAGAAGACTTGAGCCGCGGCCGCGTCCGAAATAATTTAATTCTATTTGCTGGCATTCAACCAGAACGTCGATCCTGAGCATTTGTCCCGACAATATGGATCGAGTTTCAGGAATACACCGCAAAACGATAACGGCTGAAACGATCGAAAACTCAATCCTGCTACTCAGGATTGAGTTTTTGGCAGTCGGGAAATCAGTTTTTTCCAAATCTTATCAACATGCGGGAGGTGCAGTAAACATAGTAGCTACGCCTTTATTGCAAGTTCTCCCCCCCCTCCCAAAAAACAGAGGTTGAAACACAATTTTCGGCGGTAAAACGGGTTCGGGATGAGCGGCACTTCATAACCCTTGCTACACACTGCGTCTTATCCACCAAAGTAAGGTTTCGCTCAACTACACAGTTTACATTACATTAAAATAAAGCTACGCTAAATAAAGTATATCACACCACCAGTAGCAACCGCAGCATAGTTACTGCAAACACTTCTGAAAACAATTACTTAATTATAACAAGCAAGGCATCTCGAGCGCTTAACACCAGACAACTGATATGCGAAGGGATGGGGAATACATGCAAGCAAATCATTCCTATATTGATTAAGCGCTTAAAATAGGTAGCTAGTACATCATTAATATAAGCATAGGTATTGCTCTGCACAGCATAGACATGGTAGATATTTAGAAAGGAGCGTGGTTATCCACATACATACAATGTCTACATATGAACTTATCGCTGTAATGGCGTCTGAGTTCTAAATAAGAATCACGTGCCTGTCTTGTTAGAAGATATTACCATGACTCTGGTCGAGCTTTAACCCATTACGGTATGAAGTTAACATTTTTTATCCTTCCTCGTCAGAAGAGCACTATTAATACTGGCCAGAAAAACAGCCAGTATACGTTGATTGGTTAATATTTCATTTGTATTAAATTAACAGCAGCAATAAATATAGACATCTTATACAATGGATAAGTAAGCATCGACAGGCATCGGATAGGTAACCATCGACAAGTTCTTAAAGAAGTAGTGAGATTCGCCTATAAAATCTAAGCATATATATAATAAGATATAAGAGATTCAAAAGAACACGAGCGTTTTGGACGCGAGTAGCAACAGAAGAAGATCATTCCGGTCAAATATCGATATGCACACGCTCACAAATTTGCGGTGTATTATCAATTAATGCGAAGAGTATTTTACAGGACGGGCAAAATGTTCTGCGTCATAAGAAAAGAAAAAAAAGTCCATGACGCCAAGTAGCAATCGTCAAATACAAAACACACCGCAGATCACAGTGTCGGGCACAAAGCATATATATTAGGGTGGGCCTTATTTCTTAGTGTTGAAGGTTTGAAAAGATTTGTTCTCAGCATCCAAGCTGGATCCGTTCATGAAAAAAATGTTCTGTGTAAAATTTGAGAGCATTCTGATAACGTTTAGAGGTAGTCCAGCCGCCCACAAGTTGTGCTCTCTTACATGGTAGCGCAGCTGCCTGAAGGCCGAAAAGGGTATAACACTAAGATGAGAGGCTGAAGACATGTGTAAGGAACGGAGCAAGAAGGGATGTGAAGCATCAACTTCATCTAATAGCAGCAGCAGCAGCTGTGAAAATTAAACAGCACTGAAGGAAGCATTTCTGATGAAACAGAAGAGACTTGCTCCAAGTGCTCTGAAGCTACCAACTAACTTTCTGTTGCAGCTGCACTTCATCGTACTTGTGTACCCGATAGAGGAGCTACATTTATTTTGACTGAAGCTGCTACTAGCCTTGGTCATGGTTCTCATAAGTTAGCAATCAATCCCACAACAGGATAACTTCCAATGCACTGGACTATCTCTAAATATTAATTAAATCGCAAATAAATTTGTACAACAATGTTTTTGAAGCAATTGGATCCATTTTATAGGCTGAGAGCTCTAGAAAAGATTAGTTTTGATTCTTACCCTCTAATAAGGGCCACCCTAATATATATATATATATATATTACCAGACCTCACGGGAAACAGGCTCAAGTCTGTACGTGCCTATCACTGAAGACATAAAGTACGAGTCAGCTACCGAGTAGTCCTAACAGTCGGGAGTCAAAATAAAACGATAGTTTGCAGCAGTTGAATTTTGTTATAAAGGACCGGAAGCCTTGGAGTTAAAGGACCGGAAGCCTTGGAGTTAAAGGACCAGAAGCCTTGGAGTTAAAGGACCGGAAGCCTTGGAGTTGAAGGACCAGAAGCCTTGAAGTTAAAAGACCGGAAGCCTTGGAGTTAAAGGACCAGAAGCCTTGGAGTTAAAGGACCAGAAGCCTTGGAGTTAAAGGACCAGAAGCCTTGGAGTTAAAGGACCAGAAGCCTTGGAGTTAAAGGACCAGAAGCCTTGGAGTTAAAGGACCGGAAGCCTTGGAGTTGAAGGACCAAAAGACTTGGAGTTAAAGAATCGGAATCCTTAGACAGTGTGAGTCAGTCAGAATCGGCGTTACATACCCACTGGTCCCATGATTCGGATAATTCACCACCTCATTCCACAACACTGACAAGAAATGTGCGCAGATAGAGACAACAATGCGCATAATGATGTAGCCGAAGTAACGCAATAGCGCGTAAAACGAGATAATGTGACATTCAGGGGCACAGTGCAGCACGTACAAATTTCGTGTTGGATTGAACAGGTAAGCCTTATTGTGCATAATATCGTAATAATACACAACTCTGCCCAAATAGTTTACTTTGAACTCTGCGGCAACTCTTGTATGAATGTATATATATATATATGGATAAATTCCCGTCCGTTCACATTCTAGCATGTTTTCTTGTTTTTCAAAAAAATTTAATACCTAACACGATATTTAGTAGATATATTGTTTGCGAGGGCCTGCAAAAACTATGTCCATATATATATATATGTCTTTATAATTTGCCTTGAGAGAAAGGGCAGTAGTTTAACCCATGCTCATTCCTAACACAATGCGAAGGAATTGCTCTCGAAGAAAATATTAAGGCAGGTACAGTCTTTACCGATACCATATCGACACTCGACAGTGCTCCACTACTAAACTAAACCTATGATAATTGTCAGCAACCTCCAGTACTCCATTTGGTGAATAACATTTTGTACAATAATTACGAATGTTACACGCGTTCCATTTGACAACTAAGGTAAAACTTATTCCCTCTCGTGTATGCAATTCCTCGATTTCTTCCAATGGGGCTACCATGTAAACAACTTGATAACTGAAACATAAGGTTTACTATCTACCTAAACTATAGTGATATAGGCACGATCATAACGCGTCCCATATGAATTATAGTTGCTGTCTAGAATGGCCTACCAATAGTGGATTTGAAGAACCGTGAAAAAAGATCAGTCAGACCATGTGATCGCCCGTCACTCAACACATATGGTTTCAACAGGATATCTCTAGCCAACATACATTTCGCATTATAGCCCGAATAATCTTGCAACCCGAAAAAGTAGCTCGCTATGCACACACACGCACCTCTCAAATTCTACCACAGTTACCCCACCCACTAGGAAACACAATTCGTCTGGTGTTCACACCTCCTATACGTTCTGCTGCTAAAATTGTCTTACCAACCGGAAACCAATGTTTGGCGGTCATTTCTGTCGCACACCGCAACTTTAGCACTTGTTTTGAAGAGCTATATATCGGGTTATTCACACCTATCACATTTTATTAGAACTATCCGAGCAAACGCTCTGCAAAGTAATATCGATATGCCTATGCGACCAAACATCTTTTATTTTCCGCCGTACTACCAGAGAGTCCGTAGATTAAAATGTATCTCAACATCTCACTGACAATTAAGTTAAAACTATAGCACAGTAATGCCCGACATAGACTAGGTCCGAAGGGACAGGCACACCATTTGTCGCCGATCTTTCTGTATATCGTTTAATAGCATATGTTAACTACAACAAAATATGTCCATGCATGTATTGGCCTGTTGACAGAACAGCACTAGGTATTTTCAGCCATCAAACACGAAGAATAAACCATTAATGCCCCATGTATTGTTAGTTTGATCGCATTATGTCACGAGTGCAAGTCTTACCTAAGCAGGTGAAATCAACATAGAAATCCCGCAAGGACGTCAACAAAAAAGAATACCGTAATTGCTAAATCCTTAATGTATGTTGCAAGGCGATATCATCCAAACTGCAGGTTACGCTATGAAGACTAGATAACTCTTGAAAATAAAGCGAACACTTTCAATTACACATGACTAGTTTACTTACGCTTGAATGAAATAAAGAGACAAAGAAGGCAGCAGTCCAAGGAAACATAAGCAAGAAGCCTCAGCAAAAAAAAAAAAAAAAAAAAAATACATAGAAGCACAAGGGAAAAATGAAAGCGATAGGAAATGCGTGTATATTTTCACAGCAAACCGCGGGTCGCTGAGCGTATTACTGGCGCCATACGTCCCAGGGTCACGTCCACATTCATTAAAAACGTACGAAAAGAAAACGAAACAAAAGGCCCCAAAGTAATTTCGAAACGCATATCAAGGCCATACGGATTCACAACACCGCACTTGACAACTACTGCTTCTAATCCTCGCAGTCTGGAGTTGATGTCCTGGAAGTACACGGAAGCTGTAAGACGGAAGGAAGAATGGACAGATACATCGAGTAGTATTAGGAGTTCACGTGCACTCCTCTACTCCTCTACAGACCTTCCCAACACCCAATCGGAAATTTCTGGGCATTTTAACCGACGTTATCGGACCTCTTTCACTATTTTCGCATAGGCAGCCTGAATATACACTGTTTCAAAGTCGACATCGACTGTACTACAATTCAATCTATTACAGAGAAAATTCATTCATACTGCAGCACGTGACTATAATGAAACAGTTCAGTCCAGGATGAATGTGTGGTATACATTAAAAACAACCCAGCAGATGAAAAATGGAATACTACAAATATTGATGACTGTAAAGTACGTATGTAGTTCAAAAATGTCACGAACGAAGGCATTTAGCTATAGGAGATTCCAGACCTTTTTCTGATCATTGTGTTCGTCGGCACACAGATTGTCCGTGTTCCTGGCAAGCGAAATGAACTTACCGTGGACGCACACTAGCGTCCTCGCATAGGTGCCTCCAGAGGTCGCCCAGACCCTTGGAATTGAAGTAGAAATCGCCGCCTGAATGCAGTCAATAGTTCAAACTGAACGTGAAGGTATCGTCGCATGTAATAGGTGGTAACAGAGCTGTGGTGTAGGGAACGGATCATAAGCACCATCGGTGAGGAGAGATCTAATAAATACGCCAACAGGCGGCACAGCGCTGCGGAAGGTAGGAGCACTTCTTGGCCTATAGGCAACAAAACTGCAGTAGAGAGCATCAATAAAACTTGCAGGTGGTACAGCTGCACCTGAGAGCTGCACTTTAGTGCCGCTGCAACTGTGCGCAAAGTTGGCAGCAGCACAGTGTTGCAGGCACCAGACAGCAGTAGCGGGAGAGGGAGAGCCAGCGGGGAGACACGGTCTGCAAGTGCAAAAAACACAGACCTTATGTTAGTACAGGTAACTAGAGTGAAGCGAAAGCGGTTGCTGTATTGGCGACAGCTTCGTGTCTACCCCGTGTATTCAAACTCTGTCAGAAGCACTCTGTCCGTGCAGTATCTGCTGGGCTGTTTTTGAGGGTGGTAGTTTTGTGATGAGCTGCACATGTCGTAGAGGTTATAAGAAGCTGGTAGCTTTGTGTTTTTGCGGTGATAGCTGTTGGTACTATAATGCCACTGTCAGTGTTGTAATGTGAACATTATTAGTCTGTCGAAGATTGATACTGGCCTAGTTTTGATATTAAGGCTACGACTGATATTAACACTAGATTGCTATCGCGCGTGTCATACGGATATGTATACTGTATAGTTGTGATAAGGTCAAATTGGTGGTAGCTACTATGTTGATGTTTATACTGCGTATTGATAGTGTAGGCGTTCTACAACATAGCTGTTAGGTTAATGTCGATAGCGTTATTTTGATACTAGGGACGTTCGTAGATACAAGCAGCCGACATTACAGCGTCACACCAACATATTACAACCTATCTCTAATAGTTGCAAAATAAGCTACTCCTGGAGATTAGCACTAACAGCAGACATCCCTTCAGATCCAGTGGATGCACTAGGCTTTAGAAGGCAGCGGGTCGGAGCTCGTCACCACAATGTTCCAGGTAACGTGTTCCTTCTCTAACAGAATTATTGGGTGCCCTAGAGGCTAAGACAGTAAATCAGTTTCTGGGCCGGCTAAAATTCTGCTAGGGTTATTAGGTGAAATGTTCAATCTGCAAACGCCCTAAAATATGGTAGTCCCAACCTTTACTCTCTAAAATATTAAATTTCAAAATGGTCCAATTTCCAAACGCCCATGCTACTATACACCAACAGAGCAGCGTGTCGCATACATAAATCGACAGTCCAATGTCTCATATCAAATAAAATTTTGTTAGCATTTACCATTTCCTCCATTGAAGTAACGTACAGTATCTACCCTCACATACACTGACATCCGGATGTTTCGCATACAACATGAGTTCATACGCATCACTTCACAGGTAACAACGAAACAGCGCGTTAGTTATAGTAAATACATTGAGCCTCTGTTTCCACTAGAAAGGCAATCTCACAAAGGAAGAAGGATCAACGCACACTGGAACAGTAGGTCGAGAAAGAAGACGAAGAACAGAAAATGTAGCATCAGTGAGAGTATGAAAGCAAAATGAAGCAAAAGGGGAACGAAGGAAAGGCGTCCAGAAGGCCTAGCTAAGTCTAAGGGCCTCCTGAGATCACTTTTCTCCATGAAATAGGATGGGCGAATCTAACCTAAAACTATGGCCTATGGCCAATCCTATACCCCCGAGAAAACAGAAGAGGAGATTTCACGTCACACATAGAGGGAAACATGATCTCCCATCTTACAGCTTCTTTCACATGTCTCATTTCACACCTAAAACTAGAGTACCGCGTCTTACCTCACATGACGAGACATTTCTCCTGCGTGGCCTTCACACTCGCACGCGACACGTCCTGAGCGATGCGTTGATCGTCGTCCAGCCTGCGCAGGAAGAACATACAGCGATTAGCTGACGGCACTTCTACTTTAGAAACTTAGAAGAGAGCGCACACACCACACCTCATATGTGACTACCGTGAGAAGAACCGCCGGGACGCCAGTGAAGGGAATGCAGAAGCACAGTTCGTGTATTACAGAGATATAAAACCTTCGGATAATCCTAAATGGGCGGCAATAACAGGAAAGCTACGGCTACCACAGTAGTAGTATAAATACGGACGCCACAGCTCCAAGCGCAGCAGCAAAGGCAGGGAGGCCACAGCTCCCAGAGCAACAGCAGCAGAGGCAGGGAGGCCACAGCTCCAAGAGCAGCAGCAGCAGAGGCAGGGAGGCCACAGCTCCCAGAGCAGCAGCAGAGGCAGGGAGGCCACAGCTCCCAGAGCAGCAGCAGCAGAAGCAGGGAGGCCACAGCTCCAAGAGCAGCAGCAGAGGCAGGGAGGCCACAGCTCCCAGAGCAACAGCAGCAGAGGCAGGGAGGCAACAGCTCCAAGAGCAGCAGCAG
>LQNS02278187.1:8664287-8682241 GCA_001587735.2 Parhyale hawaiensis
AGCGCGCGACTGACAACTCTGCAAGTACACATCCATGGCGTGTAAGCGCAATTCGTTGTGAGCGCGCGACTGACAACTGCGCAAGTACACATCCATGACATGTTAGCCCAATTCGTTGTGAGCGCACGACTTCCAACTCTGCAAGTACACATCCATGGCATGTTAGCGCAATTCGCTGTGAGCGCGCGACTGACAACTGCGCAAGTACACATCCATGGCATGTTAGCCCAATTCGCTGTGAGCGCGCGACTGACAACTCTGCAAGTACACATCCATGGCCTGCATGTGTTTGTTCATTTTCATTAACTCAAAATGTTTGTCAAGATATTAACGGCACGCGAAATATTTACATTTTAATTTGAAAAACTGACAATGTTTGAGATTTTTGAAGCACTAATTAGACACATGATTTAAAAATGAATACTTTCCTCAGAGCTAATGAGAGACATGAAAAAATGGAGAATGTTTCAAACTTATATAAATTCACAATCTGCAGTATCTCCGTCAAATAATCGCTCCCCACATGATAAATGACAAGTAGTCAAAGCAAAGGAAACTGAAAATTGAACTTAAGAGCTAAACCCGATGAGCGACAAAACTCTTGAAAACTAAATGAGAATTTAAAGTTTAAAAGATCAAAGAGCCATTCTCTACACAAATTTCTCTAATACCTTTCCAATCAATAAAAATTAAGATTTCACCGTTCAACATATCAAAAAACTATCCTCAACACAATAATCAACATGAATTTCACAAAACACTATAAATTGAAAATTTTTCATACTATGGCCCAATGGATCATTCCCAACAGGAATGGCAAAACGGAAGCGTCAATTCCAAGAGAAGCTGCACACGCGCGGCCGGGAACCGTCAGCTGCTGAGAGGCTTAGCACTCGTTCACTTTTTAAGGCGAATTTACACCAATTTTTGTTCAGCTTTGAAGCGACAATAATCGGGCAATGGCAAAAGGATGAAACATGACACGCGTCACAAATCGGACGGAGCTAGAAAGCAAGTTTAACCGCATCAGGTCGCTTCTCAAACAATGAATTTGGCAAGCATTACCGTTGACATAATAACCAGCAAGATCGTTTCAAAAAGGAGTTCGCACCAAGGTGCAAAAATTATTAACAATAATAGCATTTGCAGTTTTTTTTTTTCATTCGTTTACAGATAGGTGCTTCCCAACCATCGTACTACCAGGCAGGCTTGGAATGAGGGGAAAAAAATGAATGAAGCGTTAAAAAGAAGGCTACGAAGTTGACATGGAAAGGAAGACGTAAAATATGCTAAGGCAATGAGATACTGTAGTTACGCATAGAGACCAGTTGGGGGAACCGATCTCCCGTAGTAAAATGCAGGTCGGTGCAAAAGTTTTTGCGGATTTATACGAGAGGAATTTCAAATCACATGAAATTATATTATGCCTCTTTGCTTTCATGACAACTTCCATTTTGGCTAGGCTCATCAGAGGTGGTGAGAAGTGGATTCTCTACTTTAACATTAAACGGCGGCGATGGGGGATAAATCGAGGAAAAGGACCAGTTCAGCAACCGAGAGCAGGACTCCATCCCATAAAGATCATGTTGAGCATATGGTGGGGGGGGGGATGGGGGGGTACTGAAGGGATTATCCACTACGAACTTTTAGACAATGATCAAACCCTTCGACTGCGAACCTCGATTGTGATCAATTTCGTCGTATGAAAGTTGCTTTGATTCAAAAGAGACTTTTTCGAGTCAACAGAAAAGGAGTCCTCTTCCATCATCATGCTTGCCCACACACACAGCGCTGCTGACCAAAGCTGTCCACACTGTGTGATGGGCGATCGTAACTTCGAACAAATAATACTGTTTACCGCACGAAAAAACAGTGTCTTGCCACACCACAGCCGTCACTTCAGGAAAACCAGACAGACGCGCTCAGAGTAGGAAACTCTCCCTGGAACATGACGAGCTCTGTTCCTGAGAATCGCTCACAGGCACATGGTAGGCCTAGATTCTAGAAACCCCTCGTTTGGCACACCACAGGCTGTTTCTGGAAATCCTTCCCTAGAAAAACCACAAGCAATTAGTATCTGAAAAGCCACTTGAAACAGAGGCGGGCTTGGTTTGCGGTACAAGCAGCCCCCTGGCACACCATATGGCACAGTTTTTGATAAAGCATCCCTCTGCACAAAATCCCAGGTTCGGTTTCTGATAAAACGACGGTGCTTTCCGTAAGTGAAAGAAAAAAGCTCCTGAAACATCGCAGACTCCGCTTATCAATGCAAGAAAAAACTTGCCGACACAGTACAAGCTCCGTATACCAAACAATGACTCGTATCACGCCGCAGGCTCCGTATGAAAAAAGCCTACTGCCAAGCGTCAAGGTTCAGTTCATGAAGGTAAATCCAAACCCCCCGCCCCCTACTACAGACTAAATATATCGCATACATACGACAGGCCCAGTAGGAAACTGTGGACTACGCATATGAAAGAAAAAGCCCGATACACAACAGACTAAATATATATAAAAATACCCTCCGACAGACCAAGGACCTCTCCGTGTATAAAAGAAACAGCCCCCTGGTATACTAGTGGTTCCTGCACAGGCAGCAGTGAGGCGGTCCAATCAGGTCCAGGATCCTCTGGAGAAAGACTGGCGCATTAAGAAGGCAGGGCACGGTTCAGCAGAGGAAGGAAGGGTCATTGGCTCGGCGCCATTTATTAGGATGAGTGTCAGGGCAGTAAACCATCGGGTGTTTGGGGTACAGAACGCTGCCGTGCGCTGGTACAGTGCAGGGCAGTGATGGTGGACCCAGGTACTGCGAGGAGTTACAATATTGGACCCAGGTACAGAACGGGGCAGTAATGGTGAGCCCAGGTACATTGCGGAGCTGTAATGGTGGGCCCAGGTAGGTACATTGCGAAGGTATAATAGTGGACCCAGGTACAGTGCGGGGGTATAACAGTGGACCTGGGTACAGTGCGGGGGTATAACAGTGGACCCAGGTACAGTGCGGGGGTATAACAGTGGACCCAGGTACATTGCGGAGGTATAATAGTGGACCCAGGTACAGTGCGGGGGTATAACAGTGGACCTGGGTACAGTGTGTAGGTAGAACAGCAAACCGTAGCACAGTGCGGGATACAGAGTAAAAAAATCGTATCTTTAGAGGAGGAAACTCAATAAATGTTACCTGGAAAGCTCCGTATTTTGGTTTACTGGAGAAATCCCGTATTTTCTCTTCGGGCAGCGGCTATGCCTACGCTTATTTCGCGTTGTACCAAATGGGAGTTCCCCATAAACTGCCATTTTACTCAATATACCAAGTGAGATCTCGTATGCAATTTCATTTTTTTTTTTTTTTAATAACTACCGGTATCGTGAATGTTGACCTTACGATATAGGTGGTACATAACTAAAACTGAAATACATGGGACAAAACTTGAAAACTGAATAAAAATTAAGAAGCATGGTAGCAGGAATAGTTTTCAATACATATAGGGTGTTTCAGAACAAGAGGTACAAATTTACACACCAACTACAAAATAGCCAAATAAATACCTTTTCTCCAATGAAATTTTTCGGAAAAAATTCTCGTTTTTGAGATATTAGCTGCTCATTGTTTTAAAGGACGAAATGTAGTTACACAATTACTCGCAATATTTATTTTAAATTACCTTTACAGAAATTGTTCAAAATGTGTTCAACCTACATTAATGTAATTTTCAAATCTTAGCCTTAACGACTGCCGGATATTAGGAAACACGTCTTTGATTTCAGAAATCTCACCGGCCGCCACCGCAATTCTGGCCACGAGAGTTTCCTCACATTCAATGGGTGTAGCATAAACAAGGCTCTTCCTGTGTCCCCCCCCTCCCCAAAAAAAAGAAATCCAGTGGAGTCATGTCAGGAGATTTTGGAGGCCATGCAACAGGATCATCTCGCCCGATTCACCTGTTAGGAAATTGACCATTCAGGTAATTTTGGACACCCTTATGGTAGTGTACGGGACCACCATCATGCTAGAACCCCATTTTTCTTATGGCAAGTGGTAGATTTTCGAGTAGAGTAACTCGGGAAGCACTTCTTTCAAGAAAACTCTATAATTATTCCCGTAGAGAGGCGAAGGCATAATATAAGGTTCAATAATTTGGTTAGAGATGATACCAGCCCAAACATTAACACCGTACCGTTGCTGGTACGAATGTCCACGCACGATATGAGGGGTTTCAAGTGCCCATTCATGTTCATTGTGGGAATTGAACACTCTCTCACGAGTGAATGTTGCTTCATTAGAAAACAATACACGCTCGGAGAAATTGGGTTCTTGTAATTCTTTGTAAAGGTACCACTCTGCCAATTCCACTCGCAGTTCACAATCTCGAGGATTCAGTGCTTAAACTCTTTGAAAGTGGTATGGATGGAAATTATTATCATTCATGACTCCCCAAACACCACAGTGGCCCTGCTTCCAGAGCTGCTGCAACTCTACGCGCGCTAGCTGTTGGATTATGGCAAAAAGAATCTAGCACAGCCTCTTTAACATTTTCATCCCTTGCGCGTCCAGTTTCTCTTCTGTTAATGTCGAAACTCCCATTGTCACTTAGCCTTTGGCGTAAATTTGTAAGCATTCTTGGTATGTATCGGCTAAGAAACCGCTCTTGATGCAGCCTTGCTGCCTGTCTGGCATTGCCATTATTAGAACTACCATAAGCAAGGTGCACATCTGTCATTCCAGCATTCATTACACGGTTCATGTAACCGCCGTCGTGGTTTATTTGAACTGAACAGTGCCAACAAGTACGCATACAAGAAGTAACCTGGTAACATGATATGGGTCATTTTAAAACCTTCTTGCTTGAACTGTTAAGCCAAATATTACTACAACTAAATTTTGTTCTTGTAAACTCTCATAGAATAGAAGTGCTCGCAAAAAAATTCAAATTAAATATTGCGAGTAATTGTATAATTAAATTTCGTCCTTTAAAACTGTTTTTTATAAGTTAATATACCAAAAATCCGAGTTTTTCGGAAAAGTTCAATGAAGAAAAAGAGTTTATTTGGCCATTTTCTACTTGGTGTGCAATTTTGTACCTCTAGTTCTGAAACACCTGTATATAACCGAGCAATATCGTTTTCCTGAAGAAATTATTTTCAAAACAGAGCCTTTTATTTAAGCAGGAACAAATTGCGAAACATAAACTGTACACTCTCCTTAGACTTCAAACAGTCAGCAGGTGATGACTACTGTACGTACATACTGTATATGCATAATTTTGTATCAACCAATTAATTACAAATAAAATAATGCATGATAATTAATATCATAAAACTTGAACACATAAGCATGCCACAGCATTTGCTATAATACAGTGTCGACGTGCAATCACTCGACAGTGCATTCGGTCAAGATGCTCACTTTGGATCCAGTATAACGAGGGTTCGCGTCCCCCACCGAAGACTCCTTTTTCACGAATGTCGGGAAAATTACGGGATTCCCTAAATCTTACGGGATTTTTGGGCATTATTGCAGTCATTTCTTCCGTAAAACTTACGGAATTTTTTTTACAGTGCAGTAATGGGGATCCAGGTGCAGTGTGGGCGCCAGTAAGAGTGGACCTAGATATAATTATCCAAGGTAGTAAGGCGACAGTGTGACTTGCACAGCAACCTATATGCTCAATCCAAGTCGTACCTCCCCCCTCCCCGATACCCAATTACACAACTAACGCGTCTCACACACGAGCCTTTAGAGCACGGAGGTCTACCTCTGCAGACCAACGCGTGAAGCCAGGCTGGAGATTTAGTGTAGTTCATCCATTCTATCGAACTGTCGAACACGCAGCTAGGAATTAATACCTTTCATTCAGCTTCTACGCATGTTGCGTAGGATATTCAGAAGTTTTGGCAACAGGGTGCGGAAAACAAAATTAATGGAGATACACATTAATGAGCCTCACACTCCTTCCACACACTATCCTCAGAGGTTTACACGCCTGTGGAGCCGTGTTATCCACGGGACAAAGTACACAGAGCACTCCAATGTAGGTATACTTTCAGCTCTAAATTCATCCTCACAGAAACCAGGAGGTTTTCTTTTTTTTTTTTGACAACTTAAAGAATAACCAAACGTTACAGTGTGAGAGATCAGGACTCTAAGACGAGTGGTCAATGAGTTGCAGATTGTTTTACTGTACAAACGGGCGAGTTTTATTATTATTATTTTCCTGGTTTCAGCACCACAACCACGTCTTACGAAGTTATTCAAGCAGTGAGACTTAGTTTATTATGTCGCATTAGTATATGAATATCTTATCTCGGCATTTCTGCCGGAATGTCTCTGTTGGTCAAGTGCGCAATTGCTGGCGGGGAAAAAAGGCGCCGAGCATCTCTAGGAGACGAAAAAGAAAAGAGAAGACAGAAGAGAGAAACACCCGTGCGGAGGTTCCTTTCCGTGGCCCCCATACGGGAGCAGATAGGAGTTCTATGGGATGGGTCGCTTACCACCATTCGGCAGCTCACCTCGCGAGATAGAAGGAGAAATATAGAGAACCTACCTAATTAACTCTACAAACTAATCTCGTCAGCAGTAACTGCGGCCAGCTGCACCATCTCCAGCGAAAAAAGGCACTCGGGTCAGTCCTGAGTGAGTGATGCCCATGTATATTCTGACAGGTAAAGGGACCGCCAGAGCATACTCCTGAGGGCACACACTGGCGAGTTTTGTAAAAAAAAAAGAAAAAAAACTGCTGGGATCAAATTCAGAGGGAACAGAGCCGTACGAAAAGGACAAATTTAAAGCTGAAAGTATACTTGCGAGTGGAACCTCAAGAGTGCGGATGACACGACACGGCAATAGAGGGTGCAAGCCCTGTAGTGATTGCAAAAGAAGTAGGAGGCAGATGATGGCTCCATACATGTGTCTCCCTATCAACTCAGTTGCTGTTACCTTGTCGACGAAACTTATTGCATGTCTTACGTAGGTACCTACCATGAAGATGGAAAGAATCTGTGCAACGTTACGAACATAGGTCATAAAAAGTTACTTTAGCCCATGATAGGCCCACGGAGCAATACATTTCATACCAGTTGTATTCAGCAGTAGTTACAGTGGCGATCGGACGAATCTCCGCCAAGTGACGAAGGAGTGTGTCGACATACACACTAACGAGGCAGTGTGACCAATGGATTGGTGCACTGGACGCACGCCTTGCCGGCGGGGCAGTGACTTAGCAGAGAACAGCACCAAAGAGTTGCGAGAAAGAAGTATCGTGGCGACCGCAAGTCATTAGCGTCAAGTCTGTTATGCACGCATCTGTAGCTGCACTGCCCAGTGCGTCTTCGCTTGGGCACGAACTAAAGCACTGAAATGAAGGAAGCTCCGTTCTGTCTCTAGGCATGAAGGAGCGCTTTAAAGACGAGAGTTTGGTATCAACGTGGGAAGAACACTACAAGGTCAAGGTAAGAATAATATTTACGCGCGAAAAATTTATTTGGCTTTCTTACCCATTTGTTTAAAACAAGCTTGGACTACAATTGCCTCTTGACCCTTTGGAGCTGCCTACTGCACCCAGGGTCAAAACTGATCTGCTGCCATCATTTTTGAGGGGAAATCGAGGCTAGATTATAAGTAACTAGAGAAGCAAGGAGAGAGGGTGTACTCCTGTCAAGCGAGGCAGTACGTGTTAACGAAACATTCAAACTGGACCTGAAACCAGAATTTCTTTTTACCATCACTAGAATTTGGTCATTGCAGTTCTAACAGTCCCTGTAATTTTCTTGAAGATCCATTTACAACGTTTTGAGGTATGATCTGACATACATCAAGAAAAAATCTACTGTCAAAACACACAAACGGCCGAGATCATCACAAAAAAATTGATCATTTCTGCCTTTCAATACTTTTAACAATTTTTGCAAATTTCATGAAGATCCGTTCATAGCTGTTTGAGCTGTGTTAAAAAAAATAGGTAGACAAACAAATGGTTGAACGGATCTTGACCAAAAGTTAATTCTCTGTTCATCCTAAAATGCTTAATAATCCCCACAAATTTTATGAAGATCCGTTCAAAATATTTGAGTTACCTTGGTGGCAGACAAAAATATATACCTGGTTTTTCTGTCCTACTAGGATACCTTGGATTCGTACAGTGGATAAGAGATAATCCATTTCGCTTAGTATTAACTAGTCTGCACTTCAGTCGAGGGTTGTGACTGGTTTGCCACTTGGGATAGTTTCCGTCGGTAATCGGCTAATCGTAAAACGACTGCAGATAAGACTGTTAAAACATCAATGTTGTGGAGCCGTCTCAACTCTTATCAGTTTGTGATTACCGCCTGAAACATGATTTACAATCGGGAATCAATTAAAGGCTCCGGCTCAAATTCCAAACAAGAGAAAGTGGTGCGTGTTAGTTTACATATCTCTGGCGTTGTGCTAATCGACAGCACCTGCAGCAATAACAGCCACGACGCAAGCATGCGCTCCAATAGGCGTCCACATCGACTTAGCTTCAGTTGATGTAACTAAATAGCTAACTCAGCCAGAAACTATACTGCAAGGGCTACGAGATAATCTTACGATTACGTTGTTGAGTACGAACAGTTTTTCCCCGGTCCTGACTACTGCCTAGGAGACTCTTGGTCGCCTAAGAAGCTAAAATCGCAAAACACTGCTAGGAGGGGGGAGGGGGAGGGCAGTAAAAACTTTCGGAGGGACGCATTTGGTGGAACCGTTTAATCTAGAATTTTAGTGCACTTGTTAATGTGGATGCGAAAGAAAACGAGCAGATTACTGTTGTGGATCCATAAAAACGCTCAATAATTTTAGCAAATTCATTTCCAGAGAATAGTCTATGTGAAAAAGAAAATTCTGATAGGTGATGGCTACAATTATATCATGTAAAGCTGAAGTGTAACGGTAGAAAGAGACACGGTAGAAACAAGTACACACGGGTAGCCGTGCTCTATACAATATCATGCCAAACGCCAAAGGTTTTACAACCTGTTATATATATATATATTTTCTTGGGGGGGGGGGCGAGGGAACTTACAACGCTAGTATATACTTTATATAAGGAATTACAATTAGTCATTTCACCTTTAGTCTGGAAATCTTTCTCAGTTTTTAAGGGAAGCCTTCGCGGCAGAATTTCGAAATATTTAAATTTTATTGCGTCCCACAGTAGCTTCAACTCCATCCTGAACTTCGAGACTGAGCACATATTTTTTGCAGAGTTTTCTTTCTGTGTTCTACCAATTTCCTAAGGGATTCAGAACCCTAAATAAAGATTTTTCAAAATGGGTAATATCTTTAATTAAATATTAGATACTCTGAGGTGTTGGTAAAAATTTTTCGATATGCGATTTTTGCTATAAATTTTTGACGACACTTGCACTTAAAATCTAGAGCCTTTCCGAATTTATAGTCATTATATATCACGGCCATAAATTTACAGTTAGTTATCATATATCGCCGCCATAAATTCACAGCAAAACCTTAGTCAACTAGAGAGGTCTCAGCCGTCAAGAATGACGGGAATGAATAATTTTATAATTAAGGTTTTTATAGTTCCTGCTTCCAGTATAGGTTTTGCCGTAAAATAATTTTTATACCTGCAGACGTGATCGTTCAAAAGAGAAACGCAAGTAATACCGCCATGAGTTAGCGAGAGCAAAATGTTCCTCCTGCAAGGCATTCGCGAATATCAGTTTGGAATTGTTCAAAAGTTGAGCAGCGCCAAGAAAATATAGTTCAAATCAAAAGAATTAACCGTAAATACTTAGGGCTTACTGTAATCTTCCTGCGTACTTATTAGATCCTATTTCTGATAATGTCCTAAAAAAACGTTTTAAAGAATACGTCATGCAACTTTATTAGCTTTTGTTTTTTGTTTTATGTTGCCCAAGAAGTTTGTTGAACTTTCAGTGGCTACACAGATGCATTATTCTATAGTGTATTACTACTTTACCAAATACTTGTAATATAATATGTGTCTGTGTGTAATAAACCAATCAAACCTGGATATCAGCCGATAGTTGAATCTTCAAGGGTGAAAATTTGGCTGTAATGTAAATCTATATATTAATACGTTTGTATCTAAGTTTGTGTGTGTGTCACGCTCTTCACAAATAGATAGGCGTAAATTAGAGACTTGACTTCATTTCACCCGTATCATATCTACGCTTTCGTTTGCTTTACAAAAATTTTACTCGCTTTGCTGGTAGCGGATGACATAGGAAATCCTCATAGGGTCTGAGGCGTAGCCAAGATACGCCCTGGGTAAACAAAACGGGTAGTATTGGCATTTCTGCTGTAAATTCATTTTTCGAAGAGAATATGCTGCTGGGAAAGCATCAGCTAGTACAGTGCGATGTCTGAGGAAATGCAGTGACATCTTCAGAACAAAAGAATACTCTCCAGCGAATGAAACAAGTGACCCAATCTATTTTCGTTTTTTGTATACTGCTTTGTATTGCATTAAACAAAGCAGGAAAATGATGGGTTGTTGATCAGCAGCATTCACGGGTACCGAAATAGTGAGAAAAAATCGGATACGCCGACAAAAAAATTAGAACGTGTAACCTTATGGCGGGCTAAATTATCTGTAAACTGTGGGAAACAGAGCTTTTAAAAAATGTGCGCAAATAAAAGGAGAACATTGCAAAAAGTACCGTCGTGTTTCTATGTTTTCATCAAGACACAAATTCGAATTCTCTGCTGAGAGAACAACTGAGTGATACATTTTATAGAGTGAGAGCATTAACAAATCGTCGAATTCTCACGGGTCACCCACGCTTCACGTTAGAGACGGACTGCGTAACAATAGACAGGGTTCAGCGGCGGATGTTAGTTCGGACGGTGTGGATTAAGTTAGAAGCGCTACCTCAAATTAAAGAAGGTGAATGAAAACATTCCCCAACCGTGTGTGTCACGCTCTTCTCTAACAGATAGAAGAAAATTAGAGTGTCCCGAGGTACTTTTGGATACGACCCGGAAAGGGATCAAAGGAAGAAATAGTCAAGTTCATATTTCAGCTTCTATGCAGTCTAGGGTAGACGCTTCACGGCCAGACCGGGACATTTTCAACCTTGGTATGCGTGATACTGGTCCGAGGGTATCATAATTAAAGAACAATTCTTTTGTTTGTAGAATTTCCACTGGTTGATCAGTATTAGATAGGGGAAAATTCGGATGATACGGGACTGAGATATCACTGAAGAACATTGCTTCTGTTCTGTGGAATTTCTGAGGGGTTCCAGCTGCACCCACAGCAGCGTAATCAGAAGNAGAAGGGTAGGAAGTAACGTTCCCATTTTTCGTTAGACTGAATTCGTCAGGATTAAGTGACTGGCGTTATTTATGTGGTAGGTTAGGTTAGAGGAGCTGTGTTAGGTTAGGTGCGTTATAGTAGCGTATTGCTAAGATTGCTACTGCTTATAAAGTTGGAGCATTAACTAATCGATGAATTCTCACAGGTAACGTTAGCTTATACGACTTAATTAGGCTTGGATAGACAGACAATGTTGAGTTAGAATGAGCGACGGACGTTTACTCAAACGGGGTGGGCTACGTTTTAAGAGCTGCATTGGGTTAAACTGAGGTAAATTGCAATAGTATAGCGTGGGTTGGTTCATTTTGGAAAGCATAGTCTATTCAACCGTGGAATTCCACGGGTCCCGCTAGTTGAATATAATTAGGTGTCTATTCACGTGAATTTTCAATTGCCTGGAAGAGAATCAGCAAGAGAAAGTATAAGCGAAATGGATTATGCACGAAAGGAACAAAAAATCCAATCAATACTGAGCCTCTCTAACTGCAGCCAAGCAATTCAGCTAGCACATACGAGACGCAGTTTATGCCCGACAGGATCGAAAACTATGTCAAAGATACCGCCTGTCATCTACCATGTTCAGAATCATCATATGATGTAGTCCCGAGCTACTTATTAAACCGAAGCGAGACTCAGAATGTGCAGTACTTCCACTTTTGAGCATATATTTCGGAAGTCATACAGTATGTCATCGTAATCCAAGGGCTGAAATTTCAAGGAATCTCCAAGTGCTTTTCAGTACAGTAGATGAATTTTCTCCTATCTAAATCCTAACAGCGAGACGGAGGGACGGAGGATGGACCAACCAAAGAGCAAGCATGTCAGCTCGAAGCAAGCAACCAACAACTGTGTATTATTGTTTATAGTAGAATATGATAAAGCCAAAGCTGGAAAGCTTTGTTATTCATGAAGTCTCACAAATTTTTGTTATGTTATACCAGCAGTGAATAACCTTTACCAGGCAAATGACCATATATATATGCCACTTTCATATGCTATTCGTAGGGAGGTATTTTCAGCCACACGGCAAAGGGTTAATACATATAGGTACGGCCTGTTATGCAGGAAATTGCAGTCACGGAGCAAGAAAAAAGCTACAGCTCCCTAACGGAAAGTCATCAGCATATATCCAATGTGTAAGAGTTAATGATGATCAGCATCGGACAGTATCGGATAATTGCCGAAAAATATCCGACTGGAAGGTCGGAGACGGGAGACCTGCTGCTGTTTCCCGCACCTGCGTCAGGGCCACCAGCAGCAGCACGTGCGCACCTTCAAGTTCAGTGCACATTGGACGACAGTTACGTACGTATTGTAAGCGTTGTTTGGATGACATTCATCACTCTAACTGCTACAAAGGGTGTAAGTTGATACAATGGATACAATACTATTGNACGATGCCCTTGATGATTTTCACATCAAGTACTACATATATTTATCTACTCCGACACAAACAAAGAAATGTAGCTACTAAATAAAAAGATGTACATTTTGAAAACACTCGTATATTGAACAAAGCTGAATGGCATAATTATAAAACCAGTAAGGTCTCCTTCAGGAACGCAACATGCGCGCAACATTAAAGAAACACGGACAAAAATTTTTCAAACCAACAAAGATTGACAGAAGCACCGTGCGTGCGCGGAGCACCACGCTCGGCGTGCTGTAAACATGTTGCTGTTGCGTGTTCCAAGAATCGCGCGAGAAAACCTGGAAGGAGCGACAATTTTTGCACGGCGGCGCAAAAGAGATGCAGCACAAGTAGGTGTAATGAGAGGGCGTAGCGAACAGGTTTGGGTGCTGGGGCAGCGGCAGCAATGGAGCCAAACGGTGAACTGCAAATGTTGCTCGTCATGCCGAGTTTTTGTTTTGTATCGCTTGGTTTGCATCACGTGGTGTGCGTGGGAGAAAGTTTCCTCGGGTGCGTTGGAGCTTCAGAAGACAGACAAAATTATGAAATGGTCACTAAAATGACAAGCTCTATAGAACAAATAAATTACCTGGTAGGCATAAAACACCTGGCAAAAATGTATAACTAGTAAATATTCGCATGCTAGAGCGGGATTCGCCTGTTCATACTTGATACAAGTGGAACAGAAAGTGGTACTCACATCTTCTCTTGACTGTCCAGATGGTTGACCAGTTCGTTTCTCATATTAACGATCTGCACCAACTCGTCTAGCAGCAGAGCTTCTTGCCGCAACTGTACCTCGGTCTTCTGGCTCTCTGCAAGAAAACAAGCACCGGTACAATACACCGTAAACATATATTAGTAACTTCCGGCTCCCTAGTCTTAGTCAAAAGGCAAAAGGTAGAGAGAACGTAGCTCGATTTTATAACATGAACAAGGGCACAATAAGTAGTAACGTAGAAAAGTTTGCTTACGCTTCAGTGCAGGTTCTGTAAGTAAAAAGCGGCCTGGAAACACACCCAGAGAGCACGCGATGCCGTGCAGCTCAAACAATTGTCATGTAATAGCATAAACAATTGTGCAAAAAAAGGACGATCAAAACACAGCAACGCACCACGAGATATACTGAAGCCAACAGATAGCTAAGCTTGATAGGTTCATTACATACAGATAACAGTGCAAACAATGACATTTGTAATTGAGGGCCATAGAAACAATAGGGGCGTATGCGGCAGATTTTTAAAAAGTAGTTTTTATTTGCACCATCGGATAGTACAGATTGAGACCTGTCGTTCTGGGAAGTCAGAAAGGCATAAATCCGAGTAGAAATGGTCGAAAATCGTATGTAAAGTCGATTATTTTGTACCTAATTCCACCAGCGCATTATCCGTCTTTAAGTGGCTCTCCTGTATATTTTAAAAAGTGTCGCTTACGCCCCTGTTGTTTTAGGGCCCTTAATTACAATTCACAAAGGATGCATCTGCATAGCCAGTGATAAGTCAAAAACTTTTATGGAATCAATGAGATGATTATATAACAATACAATTACGTCACGTATTCCTTATCCGGTGTTTAATGCCGTACGTTGCCAGATACCGAATCTGACGAGACGAATATGTCAGTAATAAGTTAACAGGAGACCCCGTTTGAAATATAGCTGAACGTTTCACCACATCAACCCGCACGTATAGGAAATCGAGAAGAGCGGGTCTTTTTATATGCCTTTGTTGGGGCACGATTGAACTATATAACATTTTTGCAAGATTAGATGATGGTTATGCATATTACATTCACTATCATAAACAGTCGCACGAAAAAAAGAGGAAGCCGACACAGTTACTCACGACCAGGACACACGGGATACCGCGCAACCCAAACATATTAACAATTAAAAGTAAAAACAATGGCACAAAAAGCAGCAGCAGAAGAAGCGGACACGCGGCAACACAACCCCCTCGCAGCAGCACGGGATGCAGCAAAGCCGTAACCTGAGCAGCGCCGCTCGTTAGCGTCCCGTGGCTGAGGTAATACGAGGCTCTTTAGCCGTTGTCGATCCTGCCGGCAAATGCACGCGCGTCCGTACGAGCACGGGCGGTAGAAATGAGCAGCAGCTGAGGATCCACGCACGCTGGCGGGGACAGTCCGCCGGACATGTGCAGGATCCCGGTACGTCAGCTGACCCTGGCAGGATGTTAGGCAGCCGAAGAAGCTGAAGCCGAGTTTTAGTTCTGTGGTGGCCTGGTGCCTGATACGGATGGGCGTGTGATTATATATATAATATGTGCACCGAAGCACGATGGCCAGTGAGTCATACACAATACATATAGATTAGAGTATATCATACAGCCGGCAACACTTTCAAACAGGGAGCCACGATCCAGGTAACTGGCCCCCTCCGTGGCTTGTTATGCGCGCGTGAGGGCGAAACAAGCTTCAGTTACAATACAAACATCACAATGCCGAGTACCATCAAGTTCTCCACATAAACAGCCGCACTATCTCCGCAAGACCGCAGGATCCCTAAAGCCCCAGTGCCCTGGTATGATCAACACGTATTCTACAGACACAGTGCCCAGCAACCTAAGTTTCCTATGACACCGAAACCGTAAAACCTCAAATTTTTCACAACCCCAGCGCACTGCAATCTCAAGTCACTACACTGCCAGGGTCCCGCACCACCAAGTGCGCAGAGGGCGGCACCCCACAGAAAGCGGAGACCACATCACAGATGGCAGGCAGGCCAGCAGAGGGCACTCGAGCACGAGGGGAGCCACCCGCTGTAATGAAGCACAGACTGCTGCCCTCGTGCTGCCAACTACACCGTGTAATGACCACCGATTGTCTTCTAAATACGCAATGGGCGGAAACGATACGGGGCGAATGAATGCTAAGGGGATGTGCTCAACCTGAGAGGCCGCACGATGATAGCTGGTGTATGGGCGAGAGGCAATGATGGACAGAAATTATTAAAAATACAATCTGTATTGCCAACTCCATTACCTTCACCTGAGGGTCACATATACCTAGACTCTGGTTGCAGATGGTGTACATATTGAAGAATTAGATGAGAAGCAAATCCTTTAGTTAAAATTTTATTACCCACGACGCGTTTCGCTGTAACCTCAGCTCATCAGGTAGGAGGATCGAAGATAGTGAAGAATATTTCGTTGACATCTTGAAACTTTCAGCGGTTTATCACATAAAGATGTAAATATGATACCGGATTGACGGAAGTTATAAATGACATTTTCTGTAATACACATGTTTTATCGTTTTTCAACTAAGTCCATCCTGTTCACTTCAGCTACTGCACTAAGTACAGACACACAGAAGTGCCGGAAGCGACAGTTTACAAACTGTACGGGTTTCAATAGGTGGCACATCTGCATGGTAGACTCCACAATAGTTACGAATCCCACAGCTGGCGTAAACATAACAAACTATAGTCCAAAATCGACTCGGAAGTGCAGACTGCATCTATAGATTTCTCGCAACGTTGAAGTTCGGCAGGAACATACAGAACAATGCTTGTCGAAAAGCAGAAGCGATGCAACCTCACTGCAGAACTTGAGTAGCTCGAAACCAATAGTTGAAGTAGTTTTCTTTCAATTACCAAGAGCATAGAATTTAAATGCGATGGCCGGCATCTTGAGATGTTAGCAGCGATATACGAGGTGTGTAAATAGGGTAATGACACTAGCAGCGGTGCGTCTAGCAACACTGGTGACTTGCCGTCTGCATGGGATGCGGGCCTACAGCCAGGTGTGCACTGTCAGTGCTAGCTTGAAGTCGGTAGGCTCATCAGGTGATCCAGAGAAATGGGTTTCGCGAACCGGTTTGTTCTACTTTGTTTCGAAAACAAAGGTGCGAAATTTTTTGAACCCGAGACCACTGTGACAGAAATATTTAATAAGCTTCATCGGGCCTATGGCAATAGCGTTGTACCAAGAGCCCGGGTTTTCAAATAGTCATTTTCAGAAGGCCATGACTCAATTAGAGATGAACCTCGCAACGAACGACCAACAACTGCAAGCGTACATGAAAATGTCGAAAAAAGTCGGGTTCATGTGGTTTCATATCAGTGATAAATGGTCAGTATAACGGTGGAAGAGCTGAATTTAAAGCACAAAACTATTAATATTTTGAGCAATGAATTGGAGATGAAGACGGTCTGCTAGAAAATTGTCCTGAAACACCTGTCGCACCGCTATAACGAGAAAAGAACACAAGCGAAATCTTGACTTATTCGGAAGAGTTAAAATCGACCATTTCCTAGAACGCGTCACTGCGTGTCACGGTCCCAGTGCCCAAAACTTAATCGCGCGCTTTTGCTCGAAGTTGCCCTCACTCACTTTTATAACGAAGAATAAATAACCGGCTCCCTGCAGTAGCAATTCGCTGCGGGCCACTTAATTGATGGCTCTACCGACCTGAAAAAGGGCACTTACGGCGCATCAGATGTCTTGTATCCCATCCATTCGGCTAGTACCTAACAGCGGCACCAGCTCTTATGCACCGATGTAAGCCTCAGTATTCTAACACCTCGTATTTTTACTAGTTGTGTGGCCTAATTGGATGCCGCAATACGATGAAAATTAGGAAGATGAAATTAGCACAATTAGCTTGTGCTATGCTAGCTGTCACTAATTAACACAAGAAAGCACCACGCAAACATGCACAGTAATTAAAAACCTAGCGGGATGGCAAGTACAAAGAGGCCCTAAAGATCGATCCCTATATACTGCATGCATACAATACTTTGCTGGCAAAAATTTTGATTTCGTGTTGCTTGAGCGCTAAGCTCTGGTAGCTTGGGTCTAAACAACGGCCAGTAATAACGAAATACAAAAATTTTCCACCGTCATTTGCAGGCCACAGGCACATTTACAAGTATGAACACTCAAGCATTGTAAATCATTGGAGATAAAATACCGTACAACACGCGCAAGAGTGCATCTGGGAATACCCGCAAGTCGCTGGAATAGTTCGTTCTACACAACACTGTACGGTATGATCATAGAGGAGAGCCACGAAACTATCCCTGTAGTGGGATGAGAGAATGAAGTGAATGTCAGCCGACGGGAGTAGCGGCAATGATGGACATCAATGAGGCAGAGTGGACGGCATGGCAAACGAAAAGAACTATGCATAAAATGGCAAAAAACGGCTAAGCATGACGAGTTAATGTAATAATTACATGGGTGCTATAGGGTGGAAAAAAT
>LQNS02278187.1:8724427-8742782 GCA_001587735.2 Parhyale hawaiensis
CGTGTGGCAACAGGCTGCTGTGTCACGCGCATGCGTGGTGATCGTGTGGCAAAAGGCTGCTGTGTCACGCGCATGCGTGGTGATCGTGTGGCAAAAGGCTGCAGTGTCACGCGCATGCGTGGTGATCGTGTGGCAACAGGCTGCAGGGTCACGCGCATGCGTAGTGATCGTATGGCAACAGGCTGCAGGGTCACGCGCATGCGTGGAGATCGTGTGGCAACAGGCTGCTGTGTCACGCGCATGCGTGGTGATCGTGTGGCAAAAGGCTGCTGTGTCACGCGCATGCGTGGTGACCGTATGGCAACAGACCGACGTGACACGCGCAATACCAAGGCGTCACGCAGGGCCACCAAGTCGCTAACCAACTGTTGTCCACTGGCAAGACCAAAACAGACAGAAGTCGCAGACGAACATGTAGTAAACACGCGCTACACAGAACACCGCAAACTGCCAGTTTAACTGGCTGGAATAAAACAATGGGAAATTGGGAGGAGCTCCCACGTCAGGTACTTGGAGTCTGCTCACCAGAGAAGCAACAGAGAAAGTGAAGCTCTGAACAACGGAGGCGGAAGTCCGGAGTAGTACCTATCGATTGAGTTCATAAGTTTTCATTTTTACCCGAAAACAGAAGCTGAGAAACAGAGATGAGAGCATATCTCTTCCAGACAATTTAGAAAATGAGTAAATGGATGTTTCTCCAGCACCATGCAGGGTTCCATGTAATATTAGGAGTTTACGGATATTACATCAGGGTCTCCTCCTTACCATACGTTATCACCCAGCGAATATCACATGAGCTGCATTTAAGCAATTACGTTTCTTTTTTCATTACATAACGCATACGGTAATCTAACACGCACCTTAAAGTCCAGCAAAACAAAACATTAAGCTCCACTCGTCCAGACTAGCGTGAAATAAAGGCGGGTGAGACACACACAGCGACTAAAGATAACATAAAAAGAGCAGCAGGAAGCCACGCAATTGCAAGGGAGGTGGGGAGCAGAGTAGGCAGAGCACTTGTAGAGATGCAGGCGCGTCTGTGAAGAAGCCTTTGGGGTCAGAGGCGGGGTCGGGTATCCTGCAGGCGTTACTGTAACGTCCATATGGAACACCAATATTCGTAGGAATAGCACTAGGGCAAACGTGGTCGAATAATCCTTTTGGACGGTGGATTAATGAAAGTAAAATGACACCTTGCGCGGTCAATAATGACAACCGAATAAACTAGACCGATACTGCAACACACAGATACTAATGACAATAGTAAACTCAACTGAGCAGCTGAGGATTTCCGACTGACGCACATGCTTTTACAGATCTACGTTTCCGTCTAGGAAGGCAATGGCGCAGTGAGGACCGAGACTTAGGCACGGTCCCTCTCTATTAATGGCCTCTTGGTCCGTTGATTGTTATTATAATTAAGACTTCACGCCACGGCCAGGTAGTAGCTACAACCCATATGAAGCAGTTTGCAATACCGGAAGCCCGAAACGCTGCTATAGAAAATCGAACAAAAGTCATAAACAGCTGAATTAAACGCCTGCAGGCCAACAAGACCGAAAGCCGATGCCGGCAATGAATTCCAAACCCCAACAGACCAGGACACGCAGCACCGACAGAACTGACGAGTTCTGCATCTAACAGTCTCTAAAGTAAAAGAGCGCACGTCGACTGCAGCCCGTGTAATCCTCCTTGAAACCTTGAGGGCCGGACAGATGAATACAACCAATGTCTTTCATATTTATATATATTATTATTAATATATATATTATCATGAATGAGTTAATCTACGGAATCGCTGGTGGCAATAAGTATATAACTGGAGCAGGAAGCTGACGGGCAACAGTAACGATCGATAGGAGTCAACAAGTTAGATCAACCAAGGCAGCTCCGACTCCTGAGTTCGGCTAGTGTTCGACTGCTGCCGACTCTATTTTTACAAAGTTGGCCCATTTTCACTGACTCCGACTCCTGGGAGTAACCCCCCCTCCCAAAAAAAAAAAAAATCTACGTATACAATAGTTACTGACCTCATATGGCACAGCTATTAACAGGATTCGAAATAGTGCACCTGACAACGGTTGGCTGACGGTCTACAATCTCGAATAAGAGCTGCAGTCGCATGCATATATTAAATAGAATTGTAACTGCATTTCCAACGGTGACAGAAGACTAGTAGGTAACAGACAGAACATACGACACCTCGTACGTACCTCTTACGTAAACAAAACTTAAAAAACCTCCTAAATGGTAACGGAATTACGAGCCCACTAATCCGAGAACAAAAATGATAGGTAACCGCAACAGTAAAAATTGGTAACGCAACGCTGGGGAGCTACTGATAGGTATTGAAATAAGGAACATCGGGTACGGTTGCATGCAGCATTTTCAACGATATCGTAAAGCAAGGAGAGAGCATTTAAACATTAAATAAACAGCAGATTTGGACAAGGCTGCACTAGTCACAAGTAATAAGGAAATAAATCAAAAGCTAGACAAATAGGAAAAACTTATTCCATATGAAATGAAAATCACGGAATTGTGCTCTACTCGAAGGAGCGGAGATCGATTGATGTTGGGGCAGATCTTCTCGGTAAGGAACGACCCCTACAGAATTTTTAGCAGTTCCTCAAGCTGTTTACGATTTTGGCCAACTGGACGGCCAAGACTATTGGAGGAGAACTAACAGTGCGGTGTGACGATCTGTACGGTAAGAAGAACGCGGCGTGTCGGTCAGCGACTTGACATGAAAATTTGAGGTTCCTCTCTGACTAGCCCACTTTGAGCGAAATAATCCTCTCCGATTAATCATTTGTTCGGTATTCAACCTCAAGCGTCCGATTCACAACTTTCAATCTTTATGGTGTTATACATTAATTTTATTAATGCTGAACTGATGATTGTTTGACACCACGTGAAACTTTATCCGAAGAGGTAAAGTGAAGACGCAATATTGGAATTTCGGACTTACTTAAACTAGTCGGAATAGATTAAGCTCGCTAAAAGAAGGCAAATCGAGCACGCCATAACTGAGCAGAGTGCGTAAGCTCCGGCAGCTTTGCGCTGCAGGAATGCTTAGTTCAACTGAGTTTCGGTCATTAATACAGACCTGGGTTGCGTGGACGCGCAGAAAACGTAACATGAATAATTTCAATGGGGGCTAACCACTTCCAGAGGAGCAGTGAATTCGCTAGGGTTCCTACGACGGTGAAATGAAAGAGTTGGCGAGTTTTGACTAGAGAACCGATGTCAAAAAGCAGGCAAATTCACGCAGAATTTTTGGGGATGGAGAAAGTTAGATTCTTGATCGTGATTCGCTAGTCAACCGCCCGCCAGTAGAATCAAGGTTGTTCATGAATTTGCTTAGGCAGGAGAAATTATAGCACTTTGAAATACTTAAACTTCGTGCTTTCAAAAACAGCGGAGAAAGGAAATAGCTGAACTTGCACTAAAAATAACACGGACATCACCAAAACAATGATAAATTCACAAGGGCGGCATATCGAATCAAGGATTATCCACGTAAAATTCCGTTCACGTAATGCTGGGCAAAAAATAAATAAATAAAAGCAAATACTCACCCTCAAAATGAAGTGACACTATATCCGCCACACAATCCACAATGAAGCAGGATTTTCCGTATATTGTCGCTTTAAAAAGTGACAAGTTGGAACATCAAAGTTACTCACCCTCAATGGCGAGAATGGCTCTTAATTCCCTGTTGAGTAGCTCGAATCTTCTCTCCAGATTGTTTTCCTTCTCTCTGTGAGGAAAATATTGGGAATTTATGATAATAGGAACGCTCGTGTGCACCCGGTGGTTTATTTAATGGTTTCATTTTTTATCCACGAGTCCAATTTTAAAAGTATATTTTTGAACTATGGCAGGAAACTACCTATCAATAATCGACAATAACGCCAGGGTTTCATGTACTTTCGCCATTTTTATAAGCACGCTATAAGTGGAATTAACAATTTCAAGTGCTGGACAAAACACGTAAGGAATTGCGTAAGGATAACAATAACTTTAGCTGAACGACCGAAAACTTACATGCATCCTGAAAATTTCAAGGGTAGAACATGTAACTGATTTACTTGTAAATTTACAAGTGCCGAAATACTTGGGGCAAAATACTTATTATTATTATTATTATATTGAGTAGTTTAAGTCTCCGTCTCCACAGCAAAAGCGATCTAACAGAGGAAGAAGCAAGGGACACATAGTGTGACGATAGACACGTGGAACCCATGCACGAGGGTGTTCCCACACAGGATCAACGCGCATGGGAACAGCAAGTCGGGAAAGAAGAGTAANCGAAAGACAGACGTCCCGAAGGCCTAACTGATGGCTAAGGTAACCTACACAAACCCCCTGGGGGCGCTACTCCCCATAACATAGGATGAGCGAACCTAACTAACCTAACCCTATGGCCTATGGCCCATCCTATGCCCCCGGAGGTGTGGGGCAAAATACTACAGCATACACAAACTATCTACTACTGGAGCTTTGGCACTTGAACAAGTAGCCCACAGTGTCACGTTTTCTCCATAAGACGCTTGTAATGTAACGCAGGTTGCTCAACAGGGGGCGACTTTCGCGGCAATAAGCCAATTTTGGGATTTCCCCTGACTGGACATTAAGCCTTTCGGGCCAGCAATTATTCAACGTAGTACCGTGCGTCCAAAACCGCGCAACTTGTTATTGTATGTCAATAGCAGTCTTTGGAGGTAAACTAGCTCAATATTGTTATTTCATAAACCTGCACCAATGAAACTAAGCTGTTGCATGTGGCCGCCATTTTAAGCAGCTGTAATTTCAAGCAACTGCACACGGCTGCACTTCTAATGGCCTAGTCACACAGTCGATGACGCATAAATCACGCATAACGTTGGCTTTTCCGTGATTGTCAGTTTAGAAATTGACCATTTTAGGGAATGGGCATGGTCGAAAATCACTAGCGAATTGCACATGAACTACGTACAAATCAATGACAATCACTTATAAATCACGAACAGTCCATGCAGAAACTGCGTATGAACCACTTTGGGTCACTTCTGATTCGCTGATGGCTCGCGAACAACGGGCGCCACTATCGCATCCGCTCCGCGCACAATGAATAACCAGCACTGACGGGGTTTCGCCAGTTCGTTCCAGCAACCGTAGGCAGTTCTTGCGCACAACCGCTAACGGTCCACGCCTATGTCGTGCATTGTCTGCGCAATTCATCGGTGCTGCGTGTAATTCATAAGTTTTTTTTGGAGCCTCAGTAGCTGTCAGTGGATGTTCGTCGCATCGGGTTTGTGCGCGATTCCAGGTTTTGAACTGCTCAAAGATCGTGATCACGCACAAGTATGCGCGATTGTGCGTCGTTTATACTCCATTCATGCGTAACTTGCGTAGTTCTGACCCATACAATGCGCTACATATACGTGGACTGTTAGTGGTTGTTCGCAAGAAATTTACCGCTACCGCGCACGTGATTTTTCGTTTGCAAAAGCGCATAAAAACTTATTTAAAACCTATGAATCACTTATGTATCACTAACAACTCACGTATGTTATTTGCCGTAATAAGGTACCGTAACCTTTTCTTTCAACTTTTACCAGTCTAGTCCTTGCTGCTAAAGGGTACACATCCAGCATGAACCGCCAGAAATAAAAGATGTCCTGGTGTTCTTGATTCATAAACAGAATGATCAACTACAGCGACTTCATCAGATGTTGGTCGGAAGAAGAGAGAGAACGAGGAGGAGAAGACAGATCAGGAACGTGTGGGTGAGAGACTGGATCACTAGCAGACCACAGCAGGGCATGTATGATCGCCCGTTGGTGGAGCTCTGGAATGAAGACCCAAGATCTCTCCAGAGCATCATGCGTATGCTTCCTGCAATGTTTGATTAGATTGTCCGGAGGCTGACCCCCAGGATTACAAAGAAGACAACCAACTGGAGAGCTCCCCTTGGTCTTGGTCTGAAGGTTGCCGCGTTACCTATCGTCTCCTGGCATCTGGATCCAGCTACCAAGACCTGCAGTATGCCTGGAGAGCCGCCACAACACCATCAGCGTTTTGGTGCAAAGCTCCCCCTGATTCTGGATATAAGTAATACAATTACAAAGGCTTCTTGAGTATTATCGTGTTTGCCATGATGGCATCTGACTACAAGTTGGTGTGGGTGGACGTGTCTAGTAATGACTCTGCTTCAGATGCTCAGATCTTCAACAGTGAGCGAGAGAACGCGTAGAAAACAAAAGCATCAAGAGGTGACCACAGCCAGTGCCTTTGGCCAATGACACTCAAAATGTGCCCAACTTCCGGGCGGGAGATGATGCCTTCAGCCAGAGGAACTACCTGATGAAGCCCAACAGCACTATAGGAACTTTGGCAGGGGGTACAGAATCTACAACTACAGGCTGTCGAGATGCAGCAGAGTGGTGGAGATTACTTTTGACATCTAGACCAACAGATATCAAGTTCTTCTGAGCACCACGAATCATTACCCAGAGATCACCAGACTGATTTTAAAGGCATGTGTGCTCCTACACAAGTGATTACCATTGATTTGTACGTCGTTCATAAGCAATTCGTTAGTGATTTTCGATCACACCCTCCCCCCAATAAGGTCAATTTTCCACAGACAATCACGCACAAGCCATCTTTATACGTGATCGGCTGTGTGACTAGGCCTTTACGGCTCAAAACCTGGTATCGCGAACAAGCCCGAGGTGACGAACATCCACTGACAGCTACTGATGCTCCACGTCAGAAAAACTTATGAATTACGCACAGCACATATGAACAGCGGACAACTCAAAATTTCTGCGCAATCCATGCGTAAATCGTAAGTTTTGGCAGTGTGATTGGGCCTTAAGCAACTGCACACGGCGGCGCCTCTAAGCAACTGCACGCGGCTGCACCTCCAAGCAACTGCACACGGCTGCACCTCTAAGCAACTGCACGTGGATGCACCTCTAAGCAACTGCACGCGGCGGCACCTCTAAGCAACTGCACGCGGCGGCACCTCTAAGCAACTGCAGGCGGGAGCACCTCTAAGCAACTGCACGCGGCGGCACCTCTAAGCAACTGCAGGCGGGAGCACCTCTAAGCAACTGCACGCGGCGGCACCTCTAAGCAACTGCAGGCGGGAGCACCTCTGCCTCTAACGAACTGCACGCGGTCGCGCATCTAAACAATTGCACGCAGCAGAGCCTCTGAGGCTAAGTTTAAGCAGTTGTACACAGTTACGCCTCTAAGCAATTGTACGCAGCTGCACCTCCAAGCAACTGCACGAGGTGACGCCTCTAATCCGCTGCACTTTGCATGCCCACATTATATACAGTGCGACAGATGCTGATGCACAACATGTATTAAGGGCATCAGCAGCTGACTAACACTGCGTTTAATCAACTGCCACCTGCACATCTACGTTCAAACAGCTGCCAGCTGCGCGGCTGCTCCTTTAATTAACAGCTGCCANGTAGAAGGATGAGGCACCGTTTACTCTGCCCCCCCCCCCAAAAAAAAAAAAAAACCCCCCCCCCCCCCTAAAAAAATTACATACACAACAGTTAATGACCTCATATGGTACAGCTATGAACAGCATTCGAAACAGTGCACCTGACAGCGGTTGGCTGACGGTCAACCAACTCGAATAAGAGCTCCAGTCGCATGCGTATATTAAATAGATCTGTAACTGCATTTCCAACGGCGACAGAAGACTATAGAGGGTAACAGACAGAACATGAGACACGGCGTAAGTACCACTTATGTAAACAAAACTTCAAAAACCTGCCAAATGGTAACGGAATGCTGACGAGCCCAGTATACCGAGTACAAAAATAATAGGTAACCGCAACAGTAAAATTGGTAACGCAAGGCTGGGGAGCTACTGATATTGAAATAGGGAACATCGGGTACGGTTGCATACAGCATTTTCAACGACAATGCAAAGCAGGAAGATAGCATTTGAAGCATTAAATACACAGCAGATTTGGACAAAGCTGCACTAGTCACAAGTAATAAGTAAATAAATCAGAAGACAAATAGGCAAAACACATTCCATATGAACTGAAAATCACAGGAAAGTACTGCACTCGAAGGAGCAGAGATCGATTGCTATTGGGGCAGATCTACTCGGTAAGGAATGACGACCTTTACTAAATTTTTAGCCGTTCGAAAAGCTGATTTACGATTTGGGCTAACTGGGCGGTCAAGAATTCTGGAGGGGAACTAACACTGCGGCGTGACAATCTGTACGGTAAGAAGAACGCCGCGTGTCGGTCACAGTCTTGACAGGAAAATTTGAGGTGCCTCTCTGACTCGCCCACTTTGAGCGAAATAAACACCTCCGATTAATCATTTGTTCGGAATTCAACATCAAGCGTCCGATTCTCAACTTTCAATCTATATGGTGTTAAACATTAATACTGAACTGATTATTGTTTGACACCATGTGAAACTTTATCCGAAAAGGTTAAATGAACACGCAATATTGAAATCTGGGACTTATTCAAACTAGTCGGCATAGATTAATCTCGCTAAAAGTAGGAAAATCGAGCACGCATAAACTCAGCAGAGTGCGTAGGCGCTGCAGAAATGGTTAGTTCAACTGAGTTTCGGTCATTATTACAGACCTGGGTTGGCTCGACGCGTAGAAAACGTGACATGAATAATTTCAATGGGGGCTAACCACTTCCAGAGGAGCATTGAATTCGCTAGGGTTCATACGACGGTGAAATGAAAGAGTTGGCGAGTTTTGACTAGAGAACCGATGTGAAAAAGCAGGCCAATTCACGCAGAATTTGGGGTGAAGAACGCTAGATTCTTGATCGTGATTCGCTAGTCAACCACGCGCCAGTAGAATCAAGGTTGTTCATGAATTTGCTTAGGCAGGAGAAATTAATATTATCATAGCACTCTGAAACACTAAAACTTCGTGCTTTCAAACACAGCTGAGAAAGGAAATAGCTGAACTTGCACTAAAAATAACACGGACATCACCAAAATAATAATAAATTCACAAGGGCAGCATATCGTATCAAGGATTTTCTACGTAAAATTCCGTTCATGTAATGCTGGGCAAAAAATAAATAAATAAAAGCAAATACTCGCCCTCAAAATGAAGTGACACTATATCCGCCACACAATCCACGATAAAGCAGGATTTTCCGTATATTGTCGCTTTCGAAAAGTGGAAACAACAACTTTACTCACCCTCAATGGCGAGAATGGCTCTTAGTTCCCTGTTGAGTAGCTCGAATCTTCTCTCCAGATTGTTTTCCTTCTCTCTGTGAGGAAAATATTAGGAATTTATGATCATAGGAACGCTCGTGTGCACCCGCTGGTTTATTTTATAGTTTCATTTTTTATCCACGAGTCCAATTATACAATCATATTGTTCAAGTATGGCAGGAAAAATACTTATCAAGAATCGACAATAACGCGAGGGTTTCATGTACTTTCGCTCTTTTTATAAGCACAGTATAAGTGGAAGTTGCACACTGTACGCGGCTGAACCTCTAAGCAACTGCACGCAGCTGAACCTCTAAGCAACTGTACGCAGCTGAACCTCTAAGCAACTGCACGCAGCTGAACCTCTAAGCAACTGCACGCAGCTGAACCTCTAAGCAACTCCACGCAGCTGAACCTCTAAGCAACTGTACGCAGCTGAACCTCTAAGCAACTGTACGCAGCTGAACCTCTAAGCAACTGTACGCAGCTGAACCTCTAAGCAACTGTACGCAGCTGAACCTCTAAGCAACTGCACTCAGCTGAACCTCTAAGCAACTGCACGCAGCTGAACCTCTAAGCAACTGCACGGGGTAGCGCCTCTGAGATGAGCCTCTGAGGCTGAGCCTAAGCAATTGCACGCAGCTGTGCCTCTACGCAGTTGCACGCAGCTACACTTCTAAGCAATTGCACGAGGTGACATTTCTAATCAGCTGCACTTTGAATGCCCACATTACATACAGTGCGACAGATGCTGATGCCCGTGCTTGCGACAAGTCTCTCCCCCTAGATTTCATCTATTTTCGCGTTGGCGGCCGCCCTACAGCAGTGCCTTCTGCATCACCGTAAACGCCGAGCTCGATGCAAAAGGCAAGCGCCATAGTGCAGCCGCCAACGCGACAATAAGTTGAATCTCAGATAGACGTGTCGCAAGCACGGGCATCAGCAGCTGTTGTACAACATGTAATAAGAGCATCAGTAGCTGAATAACACTGCGTTTAATCAACTGCCACCTGCACGTCTACGTTTAAACAACTGCCAGCTGCACGGCTGCTCCTTTAAACAGCTACCAGCTGTGCTACTCACAGTATACTAAGCTGCTCCTGTCGTCGTATAAGCGCGTTCTTCTTGTTGACGAGCGTGAACCAGCGCTGCATGAGCCTCTCCTCCTCAGCGTCACGGTTGCCTGTAGGCAGGTACAAAATAACTCTTATTATAACCATACATAAACATCACATTGCAAATTATAAAGCACTGACCAAAATACTGAGCTTCGACAAACCTCCATCGGCCACGAATTGTGCCAGGGAGGGGCTATTGCCTCTCGCTGCTGCTGCCGCCGCTTCTTCTTGGCCACAAAATAAGGAATGAACTGGAAACGATAACTTCGGTGTCGGCACATTATTACCGACCTCTAATTCTTGCTCTCAAAAAATAACACTAAATATGAAAATAATTTTCAGGACGGCAATTTTCTCCTGTCATCGCTTTAAAGGACTTGTAGAAGGTTGATCGAACATTTTCTTCTCGCATCAATACTCTTTGGCTTGATACAGCCAACGTAGCACAGATACAATTACCGTACGTTTGCTCATCCTGAGGGCGTTCACTCGAGGCATGACTTTCCGACTACCGCTACCCGACTTCTATAATCATTCATGACACACCTACAGTACATAAAAATATCCGACGCCATTTCAACTACTAAGGCGGTCTCTCAGAGGAGAAAGAACGGGCGTACCTATCGTATCTCGCTAGAAACGCGAAACCTATGCAAGAGGGTGTGCCCACACAATATCAACACGCATGGGAGCAGCCAGCAAGCCGGGAAAGAAGAGGAAGAACTGAGGAAAGTATCAAAAGTAGAAATATGAAAGGCAGGAAGCAAAATGGGCATGTAGGAAAGACGTCCCGAACGCCTAGCTGAGGCTAAAGTAGTAACCTGCATAATACCTCTAGGGGGAGGGGCTACTGCTCATAATACCTATAGTATGGGGGAACCTAACCCAAGGTCCTATAACCCATCCTACGCTCACTGAGGGGGGGGGGGATAGAGCCTCAAAAGGTGAAAGAAGCAGAAGACATAATTCACTAGATCTAGTGCAACGGAGAAACTATTCAAAGCTTAGGTTAGCTCACCAGCCTCCATAACTCGCCGCAGCTTCTTCTCAAGCTTGGCAGCCTGGGCGTCGATCTGCTCCTGCTCCCGCTCCAGGGCCTGCAGCTCCCCTGCCAGGTACTGGCTGCTTCTCTCCTGGCTGTTGCTCTTGTGGCTACTGCTGCTGCCGCCGCCCTGTTTAGTGACATGATCGAAGTAAGGAGTGTTCGGCTGAACCACTGCCATGGAGGATATCGAATCCGGATAGATTTAACTGTGCAATGTTCACTGGTCCCAGATGAAGATATTATAAATAGTTTCTATTCTCTCTAGGAAAACTGGGGTTTACTTGTGCCAGGAAAGAGTTAAATGATCCAAAACTGCCGCCTTCGGCGCTAGATTCTTGGGGGTCAGGCCTTCACCGTCTAAATGAACCGTGGGGACCTCTCCTAAACAGTGCTAATTCCAGGAAAGCTTATTTCAATGCAGACAGTGTAGCCAAGGGTTCACGCCAAACAGACTGCGCTTGAGACCACCTAAAAGGCCTGAAACTCACAGTGAATAAGTAAGCGACCCATATCATGGGACTCCTATCTACTCCCGTGTGGGAGCAATGGAAGGGGCCCTCCGCACGGGTGTTTCTTTCTTCTATCTTCTTCTCTTTCCGTTTTTTGTCTTCTTCCCTGCGCCGCTCAGCTGAGCGATTTCATTTAGCCAATCCGTGTGGAGTTCAAAATGCTAGCGCCTTATTTCCAGCCAGACACGGTTCACCTTACCAAGATTGGCCTAATAGAACTCATCCGAGTTCGACTCAACTTGTAAACTTTATTATACAAAATTGGTTTGCTGTTACATAGTCTTCGTATCTAATACTGCGGGAAAACAAACAATACAATAATAACCCCTCCATTATCGCTTATTTCACGGTGCTTATGGGAAAGCAAGGAGGACCTACTTAACCATACAACTAACTTCACGGTAGGAATGTGACTACGTGCAGTGACCCCTGCGGTGATCGAGGCCAAAGATATCCAGACAAGGAGATAAGGACCTGCGAGAATATTCCACTCTTAAGTTGCGAGCTGCTAGTACCTATCTACTTCCTATGCCGTACTCCACCGAGATATTGTAGCGTATCTAGTGCCCAGGCCCAAAGAGATTTAACAAAAAGGAGGTAGCAACGGTTACGGAGCTCAGAAGCTGAACGTTCCTGCAGGGCTGACTGAATGGCTGTGATTGGGGGAAAGAGAACAGCCATCAAAGAACAAACGAATTCCCTGGCCAGTACAGCGAAATGTGGCTGTATTCACTCCATCTGTAGTAGTAGTATTCTCCTGGTTTAACTCCCTCCGTCAGTTAACCCTCCTAGCCCAGGCCAGCTAAAGCGCTCGGCCTCTACACCTCTGCACTGCTCCACAGCCTTGGCAGGTCACCCGCCTCCAGCACGATGGCAGTCTACGAGTGAAACGCTTTAAAAACATCGCTTAACCCACTAAGGCCGACGGTGAAACATGAGGGACGTTTCGCAAAAATTAAGTTTCTAAATAAAGAAGGGATCAGAGACTGTTGGACCTATGAGCGCCGCAACTATGAGACGGTAGTCGGAGGACTACAATTTAAGACTATCTCTAAAAATCTGAGAGAAACGGAAGCTTCGTCCTTAATGGGTTAAAGAGAAGACAAAAGTCTGTAGGTGCTGCTATGACTAACCTGTTCAGCAGACGCAGATGTTTCCCTCTCCGGACTCATTCTGTCGACAATGCTGGCAAATGACTGGAGTTTGATCGCTCGCGCGTTGGTTCTCTGCTGAGAACTGTCGTTTTTCTCAACAGAAGGATCCCTGCTTGGACTAGACAGACCGGTAGAGGTACTAAGTGTCGGTGTAACTTTGCTGACGTCATCACCATTAGCGGCTTTGGTATCAGCAGCTGACGAGTTCTGAGAGGTTTCCTTAGCTGCATCAGCGGCCTTGCTGTTTGTTACAATGACGCCGTTGTCCTGAAAGATTCGAGTACAATACAGATTACTTTAGTTCTTATCAAATACAAAATGGAAATTTAACCCCTTAACGAAAGAAAGTACAGCCCTCGTCCAGCAGTTGTCTGATGTTTGGATATTACGACTGCCAAATTCAAACGATTTCTCAAAAAAAAAACGTTAACGGTTCAAGAGAGAGAAAGAGAAGAAGTAGGTAGTAGGCCTAGCGAAACGGGGAACCCAGGCACGGACCAATGTAGCAAGTCAAAGAAGAAGACAGACCAGAGATAGTCAGTAGAAGTACGAATCGAGATGGATGCACAGGATACGCGAACGAAACGTGTCCTCTGAAGGCTTAACAAAAGCTACGGTAACCTATGCAGTAACCAAAAAATAAAAACTCTTTCTTCTCCCATCCCAATATTCAACGACCAATATTAAAAACTTTTCACAGAATGGATTAACAAGAAGAGGAGCTGCGATAACAACTTTTAAGACTTGATTCGCCGAAACACTGCAACTTCTTGAATTCCTTCCTCCTCAAAAAGAAAAAAAGCAAATCAAACGCGTAAAAATAAATATACACGACGTAATTTCTAAGAATAACGGTTAGAGTTACTGATAATTACTAAAGGGCAAGTAGCTAACTTCCTGTCAAATATAATTGCTACAATTCAACTTTACATTACAGAAATTAGTATTATTCTATAAAATTTTTCTCACTTTCAGAACTGTAAATGGACTTCTAGAAATCGGAAACGCTTGTATAATAATATAGTAAATGACTCTTTTTAACTGGGTTTCTTTAATTTAGTCCAAGTACTATTTGTTTCATTTATACTAAGCTATCTGTTTTCTATCAAGCGGTTTGCATACGAAATAATTCGTTCGAAAGAGATTTACGTTTTACTCGTTATGTAGTGATATCAAGAGCTACCATCTGTCTGGGTTACCTTTGGCAGATAGGTTAAAGGTAGTAAGAAGGCCTGCTAGTGCAGCGATTCTAAGCTGCATCGCGCCGAAGGTCAAATATTTTGTCTCGGCATTTCTGCCGGAAGGTCGTGAGTGACGGCGAACTCACGTAAGTTCTGTGTCTCAAATTTATAGAGCACGCGCATCTCCAACCCCACGCGGCTCGACTGAACGAATTCGCTCAGCCGTGCGGCACCGGACAAAGACGAAAAACGAAGAGATGAAGACAGAAGAAAGAAACGCCCGTGCGGCTGGCCCCTTCCGCGGCCCACCGCAGGAGCCACTTCGATCGGCGGCCTACCTCGCGGAACAGAAGGGGAAATATAGAGAACCTACCTAACCTAACAAACTTACCTTCTCAGCAGGAACTGTGGCTAACTGCAACATCCTCTGCGGAGGAGGCACTTGGGACAGCCCTGATAGTTAAGTAAAATAACGACAATGCACAGACATATATCGGTTTCAACAGGCACACTTTCCATCACTTACCCACAACCGATCTTCTCCAGAAATGCGGGCTTGGCGGTGGGGTGGACTTCCTGCAACATTTGATTCGATTATTTTTCATTGCTCAAGTAGCTATTCCTAGCAACTACTGAGGGCTGTGCCAGGAGATGGAAAGGAAGAGACACGCAGCACGTCAGGAATACGTTAACTTGCAGATGACAACAGCGCGTGGGAATAGGAATTCGGGAAAGAGGACGAATGGATCAAGGACTATCAGAAGAAAGGAATGTAGAAGAGCAGGATGAAGTCCATGGGGTGAAGAATACCAATGGGTAGCTAATTGTCTCCAGTAACATATGATGGGGTAACCTGACCTTACGGCCCATTGCACGCTCCCTGAAGGGGGTTCAAATTTGAGGGAGCACTACGCTGGTTGACATATCCTGCCATAGCTCGAACGTACGCAGAAGCGCCGTTCTCAAAATTTTATTTGATACATTCAGTGAAGAGGCTTCTTATTGGCGAAAATAATTCACATCTTCCGCTTCAAAATAAGAAATGAGACCCAATTTAGTAAGAAATGTTCCCTGTTTGAACGTTAAGTCGTGTCTCAGTTGAAGAACATGAGCAGGGTATTAAAAAAAAAAGTTAAGCCTGGTATACACGTTAATGTTCTGCCTGTTCAACCTTCAAAGCCTACGAATTTTTGACGTGTAACTACAAGTAACTCCGTGTGTACAGTAAAAGATTTGGTAAAATGTTAGCCGTCAAGTCGGTCTACTTAGAAATTGTAACTATCGTAGAGTTCCGAATAGCTCTTCAAATTAAAAAAAAACTAGAGCACTCAGAGCGCATACCTCCGCCATGCGAGGCAACGGTAAAAAAATTAAAATTGGCTCCGAAACCATAATTTTCTTTATATAGACTCCAAAATTTAATCACTTGTGCCTTTTGATAGTAATAACAGCTTGTGCAATTTTCTTGAAAATCCGTTCTCAACTATTTGAGTTACACAGCTAACAAACGTTATGACAAACATGAGTCAAACATGCAAACGAACATACCAATCTGCACAAAAATTTAATCATTTATGTCTTTTAACATTACAAAAAACCCCTATAAATTTCATAAAGATTCATTCATTATTTTTTGAGTCATTGTGCTAACGAGCATAAAATTTAAAACAGTGACAAACGAACGAACAAACGGATCATTATCAAAATTTGGTCATTTAATCTTTGTCATATAACTACCTAACAACTCATGTTAATTTCGTCAAAATCCATCCATAATTTTTTGAGTTACGACATTGAGAAAAAAAATGAGGCAGACCGACAAACAAACAAACGGATGGACATATCTTCACCAAAAGTTAATCATCTGTTCCTCCTAACATACCTAACAATCCCTGTAAATTTCATCCAAATCGGTTCGTAACTTTTTGCGTTATCTTGGTGACAGACAGACAAACACGACGAAAACATAACCTCCTTGGCGGAAGTAATTACAAATCATAACACAGCAATTTTCGGCTATTTATATACAGACACTAACACACAGCAACGCATTCGAGCGATGTGGATGAAGTGTGAAAGCAGCTCAAAAGACTAACGTGTGAACCGAAGTTCATGAAGGTTAGTGCACGGAAAAAATGGGTAAGTTAGCTAATAGGAAATGAAATAGGTATAATTTACCAAAGGTTTTTTCATTTATTTACGACAAGCACAATCTATATCGGGCATATTCATTGCCAAAGCGGAACAGGTATCGCATTAATAAGTTCGTTTCACAGCAGGTGTGATACTAATATATACAAGGATATACCGTATACGGGTTAAGTATGTATTAAACTTCATCAGGACACTAGCAGAACCAGTCCTAGCCTTCTAACCTACAAGGTTCTCGAAGTAAGAGCTCGTTGGAACGGCTGCTGTACTAGGGTCGTGGGTGGCAGCATGAAAAAAGTGGGCGTGCGTTACAACGTAGACTTATTTTCCTTCAAAGTGAGACCAAACGTGCGAAAATCTATTGTGTTTTTACTTCTTTTTTCGCTTTTTGAAGCTAACAGGCCGTTAGACGTACCAGATTTCTGGTAGCTACCTCTATCGAGACGCCGGCCACTTAACAGGCCGTAAAGGAATATTGTTAGCCATCTAATAGGCCGTGTCAAAATATATAACGATATATATATAATAATATTTGATTCTGATGCCGGTGTCTAGGGACATAGGTGCACGTATCTGGCCTCGAGAAGTAGATACAATACGAAGCACACGCCTAAAACGGAGAAAAGAAAAAAGTGTTCGATTCGCCCACAATTAGACAGATAATAATTCTAATCCAATTAGCCTTCTAAAGAAGCTCAGTCTAGAGCGTTCGCATCAACCCGGAGATAAGCTTCAAACGTTAATCGCAAACCGATTGCGCGTGAGAGACACCAAACTCAATCTGGTGAAGCGACTAACCTCTGAAGCTTGATCCCAAATGGTAAATTGAACGCTCAAGAACGATGTTCCAGATACGATTCAAAGCGGCGAAGTGATCGCTCAATGACGCTATTCCGTGTAAGTTGCAGCTCATCAGATTAGAGTCACTCGCTCAGAGGAGGCAAAGCGAAGACACGTGAAGGTGAGGCACTCACCGGCGGAGAGTCGCACTGGCGAGGAGGCGTGGGTGGGAGACACGACGCCGTGCTTCGCCTCAGCTATGAGGCGCCGCGCCCGTTCTCTCAAGGTCACCTGGCGCTCCTCTTCCTCCTGTTCCGTCACAATTTCAATTATAAAACCTGTGCTATTTTTGTGTACCATTTAATCTGCTGAATCAAAAATCAAACCAATGTTTTTTTTTCTAAGGAATAGGACTAATAGTAATAATAACCTAAATAATTGGACAATGTGAATTAGGTTATTTGGGCGTACGTCCGAGGGAAATTGGACAGTGCGTTAGCCCATCAGTGGCTTCCGTTGTACGTGTTTAAGTAGATGAATCAAATGGTCTTCGCACGAACCACACAATAATCTGTCGGCACAAATAGGATAAAGGGTTAACCATATTCCATTAGTATATGGCACCCCTTTCCTTGGAAATAGCACTAGTAATATCAAGTGTCTCGAATTTGCTGCGTGCGGCCGTAAACGATCAAGTGTTAACAATTTAAAAATTTCCCTGAAGACATTTCAAAATATTTTCCACGAAATCAAGCCAACGAAAGCTGGAGTGGTGTATTTTCAATTCAATCAATAATACATCGTTCACTCATATCAAATTAAATTTAACCTCACTCAAATGCATTTTGATACAGTCTAAAGTGCGGTCATAATTCATTCCCAGTGCATTCGTAACTGACTCAAAGTCCCTTCATAACTCACAAAAATGCATCTTAATTCACTCACAAATCACTTATAATTCACTCAAAGTGCATTACCTCACAAATAGTACAGTTTGACACGTTTCAAAACGCATGCTTAACTCCCTCAAAATTCATTTTCCCTTACTATTATTCACAAAGGATTTAATGTGAGTGCAGTGATGGAACCCGCTACCATAAAGTTCAAGCAGCAACTTCTCGAAAGGGAAATTGAAAAGAAACTGAACAGCATAAGAACCGTGCAACTTGAATCCATAAAATTAATCCTT
>LQNS02278187.1:8742795-8756090 GCA_001587735.2 Parhyale hawaiensis
GAGAAAAAAATGAGGCAGACAAACAAACAAACGGATGGACATATCTTCACCAAAAGTTAATCATCTGTTCCTCCTAACATACCTAACAATCCCTGTAAATTTCATCCAAATCGGTTCGTAACTTTTTGCGTTACCTTGGTGACAGACAGACAAACACGACGAAAACAGAACCTCCTTGGCGGAGGTAATTACAACTCATAACACAGCAATTTTCGGCTATTTATATACAGATACTAACATACAGCAACGCATTCGAGCGATGTGGATGAAGTGTGAAAGCAGCTCAAAAGACAAACGTGTGAACTGACCTTCATGAAGGTTAGTGCACGGAAAAAATGGGTCAGTTAGCTGATAGGAAATGAAATAGGTATAATTTACCAAGGGTTTTTTCTTTTATCTACGGCAAGCAGAATCTATATCTGGCATATTCATTGCCAAAGCGGAACACGTATCGCATTAATAAGTTTGTTTCACAGCAGGTGTGATAGGTAGTATATACAAGGATATACCGTACGCGGGTTTAGTATGTATTAAACTTCATCACGGACACTAGCAGAACCAGTCCTAGCCTTCTAACCTACAAGGTTCTCGGAGTAAGAGCTCGTTTGGAGGGCTGCTGTACTAGGGTCATGGGTGGTAGCATGAAAAAAAAAATTGGGCGTTTATTTGTCGAGAAGTGGGCGTGCGTTCCAACGTAGACTTATTTTCCTCCAAAATGAGACCAAACGTGCGAAAATCTATTGCGTTTTTACTACTTTTTTCGCTTTTTGAAGCTAACAGGCCGTTAGACGCACCAGATTTCTGGTAGCTACCTCTATCGAGACGCCGGCCACTTAACAGGCCGTATAGGAATATTGTTAGCCATCTAATAGGCCGTGTCGAAATATATAACTATATATAAATATAATAGTTGATTCTGATGCCGGTGTCTAGGGACATAGGTGCACGTATCTGGCCTCGAGAAGTAGATACAATACGAAACACACGCCTAAAACGGAGATAAGAAAAAAGTGTTCGATTCGCCCACAATTAGACAGATAATAAATCTAATCCAATTAGCCTTCTAAAGAAGCTCAGTCTAGAGCGTTCGCTTCAACCCCGGAGACAAGCTTCAAACGTTAATCGCAAACCGATTTTGCGAGAGAGACCCCAAACTCAATCTGGTGAAGCGACTAACCTCTGAAGCTTGATCCCATATGGTAAATTGAACGCTCAGGAACGATGTTCCAGATTCGATTCAAAGCGGCGAAGTGATCGCTCAATAACGCTATTCCGTGTAAGTTGCAGCTCATCAGATTAGAGTCACTCGCTCAGAGGAGGCAAAGCGAAGACACGTGAAGGTGAGGCACTCACCGGCGGAGAGCCGCACTGGCGAGGAGGCGTGGGTGGGAGACACGACGCCGTGCTTCGCCTCAGCTATGAGGCGCCGCGCCCGTTCTCTCAAGGTCACCTGACGCTCCTCTTCCTCCTGTTCCGTCACAATTTCAATTATAAAACCTGTGTTACTTTTGTGTACCATTTAACTCACTGCATCGAATATCAAACCAATGTTTATTTTTTATTCGTAGGTATAGGACTAGTAGTAATAATAATAACCTAATTAATTGGATAATGTGCATTAGCCTATCTGGGCCTTGCATCCGATGGAAAAGGGACAGTGCGTTAGCCCATCTGTGGCTTCCGTTGTACGTGTATAAGTAGATGAATCAAATGGTCTTCGCACGAGCCACACAATAATCTGTCGGCGCAAATAGGATAAAGGGTTAAGCCTATTCCAACAGTATATGGCGTCACTTTCCTTGTCAATAGCACTAATTATATCAAGTGTCTCGAATTTGCTGCGTGCGGCCGTGAACGATCAAGTGTTAACAATTTACAAATTTCCCTGAAGACATTTCAAAATATTTTCCACGAAATCAAGCCAACGAAGGCTGGAGTGGTATATTTTCAATTCCATCAAAAATACATCGTTCACTCACATCAAATTAAATTTAACCTCACTCAAATGCATTTTGATGCAGTCTAAAGTGCGCTCATAATTCATTCCCAGTGCATTCGTAACTGACTCAAAGTCCCTTCATAACTCACAAAAATGCATCTTAATTCACTCACAAATCACTTATGATTCACTCAAAGTGCATTACCTCACATATAGTACAGTTTGACACGTTCAAAACGCATGCTTAACTCCCTCAAAATTCATTTTCCCTCACTATTATTATTAATATGTACATATTTTGTTTAACCTCCGAAGCTGCAACTCAGGCGTTTCAACAGGGAAACTACTTGTGCAATATTCAAATACCGCATATTGGGTAGGCGTGGTGGCCACGTGCGCTACTACGTGGGCAGGGAAACAAGGTGCAAAGTATAGTAGGAGACACTCAAGTGGTCGGCCCCTTTTGTGTCCTTCCACACGAGAGAGACTTGAGATGTCCCGCGTACCAGGTCGGCTATCTCGATCGACAGCCCACCTCACGGGACAGAAAGAGGAAAGTAGAGAAATTACCTAGCTTTATAAAACTAACCTCGTCGGCAGGAACTGCGGTAAGCTGCAACACCTCCTGCGGAAAAGGCACTCGGGACCCTTGGGTGCATGATGCCCAAATACTATATATATAGTGGCAGGGATTTTTCCCTCACTAAAAACTCGTACCTCCACTGACTCAGACACTACATTTGGGACTTACTTTAGAGAGCGAACGTTCCGACAAGGCAGCCTTTTTACTGCCAGCGTCGTCGGCCGCCGCAGCCTCGCGTCGGGCGGCCTCAAGCAGCTGTCGGGCTCTCTCCTTCAGCTCCTCATGTCGGGAAAATCCGCGAGGCTGGGCAGAACAGCGACACAAAATTTGAATTTATTTGCAGTCGGGAAAATACGCGTAGCAGAATAAGATATACAAAAATGAAGAAGTTTGATTTTATTTTTATTTACTACTTACAGTCTTTGCATCATAGGGTCTTGCATGAGGATTGGTCCATAGAAAACAGTCGAAAAAATTTATACGACAATCCGATATTATCTGAAGCCATTAGCCCCTTCAGATATCAGAGAATGCCTATAAATTGCCAACAAGAGCTGAAAATTCACGAAAAAAGCGAGCAAAAGAGAGGGCGGAATAATAGTCATGTAATTTGTAACGCGAAGCAGGGAACCCATGCATGGAGGAACTCTGCTCATGAGAACAGTAGGGAAAATTAAAAGTATTAAAAGGAGCAAGAAAAAGGAAGGAAGTGCCGGCACGGAAAGAAAAAAATGCGGCCAGAGCTTAGCTAAGATTTACTAAGTTAAGAATTACCCCTACGGGAACGACTCCACAGCGAATATTTGGTCACCTTCACATACTACAGAAAATTCTTAAATTGGGATTCAAATTAACAACAAATTTAGAATTACACCTGAAATGTCTACAGGTATATACTGAACATGTGTATTGTATACCCTTTGACATGAGCAAGCCAATACGCAGAAATACAGAGGTCAAAGGAAAACAGCTAATATGCTTCATCAGCACTCCCGAAAAAACTGATAACACATCTCGCTAGCCCTATTTCATACATTCTCAATCACTGCATTACTCGAACATATCATAGAACGTACAAAGCATGTAGTGACACAGATCAATACATGCAACAACTTACAATAACAAACACATCAATAGCAAATCTAAGAAGTGTAAGAGGACCATGCGTATAAAATATGGAGAAAGCACTAGGAACTAGACATGCTAATCAAACATAACGAGAAATATTGATATATGTAAATATCACATGCAACCTAAGTCAAGATGAACAAAAAAGAATTCACAAGCAGAAAATAATAAGCAGTGAAACATAGCACATGGCTACGTTCATTATTTTGAACATATAGCTACATCAAAATGAAGGTATATAGTCGAAAATAATTATAACTATTCTATTATCAGTGTGAAACATTTTGCACTTGTATACCACATCACTACATAGATACACTCAGCAACGTAAACTGATCAATTGAACTGGCATGAGATAACAATGGCTGAGCTACGGGCGCTCACTACAACCGCTTCATTATAGTATTAACAAAACTTCAATACGTGACTCACAGGAACAACCAGTTACATTCCACTGAATTATTAACGCTGGTAGTAAAATATCTCAGCGATTGTTACGCTTGTTTTTCTATGACACCGATTTCACTTTATGCACTTCACAGTGTAACTCCCTTTCCCAGTTTCAGGGCCGTTACCCTGACAAAACAGCACCTTCTCTGGAGACCTCACATCAACCTTGAAGGAGCATTCATCTGTGTTACGAGTATGTGAGGTAGGAGGACTGAAAAACTGGTATCGTGACATAAAAAGACTTAATGAGGGAACTTTGACCACATAGAATATTGATCTCATTTTCTTTCCCAGAAACACACTCTAAGCCCAGTTCTTAGACAAACTGGAGCTTAAAATGAAAATTACAAAGTAATAATCGTATTTTAGTACTGCCTGTTTTTCCAGAACTGGCCAGAAGCTGGAGTTTGAAAATGGTTAAGAAAATTAAAATAATAATCCTCGCGGAAACACACAGCCGGCAGCATAGCACAAGCTCCACGACAAGGAGCTAAAATGCACGAAATTCGAGCAGCAATTCATCGCGAGAAGTGCGAACACAAGACGAGAGCCCCATCCTGCCGCCAATAGAGCGTGGTGGGCTGAAAGAAAATGCGAGTGTTTCTGTACGACGGATATAACTCGTAGTTACGACATATAATAAACGACTTTGAGTTGTCTACAGTAAGATCGCCTCAGAAAGAGATCACACTGCATGTGGCTAGCATATTCTTTTGGGTCTGCTCGACGGACGCCAGTCAATTAAATTAGTTTGGCGCCGACAGTGATGCGCGGAGGGTGTGCGTCCCGTCTACACAAGAGAAATACATGGTTTCTATTTAATTTATTTAATGCAGATTTCTTGCAAATGCATTCGGCAAACGAAGTAAATGCACTTCTCACATAACAAATTAAAGACATTTATCTTGCAGTATTAGTCACGCAAAAACCAACTATAATAATTACCACACACTATATTAGTCTAAAAATACATTTGAAACATGTATGAATCCAAGACAAAAAGTCCAAAGCATATCATGATAATAAATAGCATTCATAGAGCCTGTCAAAACCAGCCAAGCACCGGAGCGGGATGTTATTAACAAATGAGACGGCGGTCTTAATAGTTTAAAAATACGGACACATGAGTATACAAATTGATGCTGAAGCGCCGATGAGATGTGGCATCGATGCCGCAGCATTTACAGCAATGCTGTTATGACCACACAAGAAGAATTAATGTTCAGCACAAGCACTACGAAACACGTAACCTGTCACACCGTGTTGAAAAGCAGTTGTCAGTTGCACACAAACACAGCTGAGGGTTACAATCGCAGTTTCCACAAGCGGATGTAGCTAATTCGCAAACCAAAGGGGCACACTTGAACAAGGCAGCACCTTTGAGAAGAGCCAGTGGACGGCAGTGACCGTGTCATCGGGCTCGTTTGTCAGGTCCAGCTGGGCAATATCCACCAGGGTCCAGACGCAAGCTTCTTCCTCAGCCTCGTCGCGGTCGCCGCACATCCGAAGCGCTTCCTCCATCACAGCTTCATGAATCGGAGCGCGCGATGTGCTCTGACTTACAAATTCATCTCTATGGGACGATTTCCGTTTCTCAAATTTGGGAATAGCGGAGATCACTTCATGTTTAGCATCTATACTAGGAAGAGATTCAGACAAGCTTCCCTTCACTTCAACAGAACTGGCTGAAGGGTCTACCTGATCCGTCGCAACAGCAGCGGACACAGCACTGATAGGCTCAGAACTAGGAACGTATTCGGTGGAGGTTGACTTTTGTTCGAAAGACTTTCCTGCTAGGTTTGTATTGTTAGTCTCAACAGCAAAGGACACCTTAGTGTTAGCTTCAGAGCTCGGGACGAATTCTGGTAAGATTTCCTCTAATTCAACAGATCTGATTGCAGGGTTTGCATTGCCAGCTTCAAGAGAGGACACCTCATCGTGAGGCTCAGAATCTGAAACACATTCGGATATGGTTTTCTTCACTGCAGGGTTTTCATCAGTCTCAGTAATAGAGGACACCTCAGGGCCATTCTTAGAGTTAGGGGTAAATTCAGGCAAGAATCCCTTCGTGTTTGCTAGAATGTCGGTTCCATCTACCTCAACCAAAGAGGAAATCTTTTCAGTTTTCGCCACACAACTAAGAATAGGTTCAGGACACGATTCTGGCACTTCAACAGATCCAGTTGAGGGATCAATCTTGTCAGGTTCACCGCAATCACTTAATGATAATTCTACATTTGAAGTGACGGAAATTGGATATATTTTGTGCATCAGGTCTTCATCATAACTGCGTTCACAGCCGTAATTTATATTTTCAATAATCTGGGTTGTTGAAGTTTCGATTGGAGCTGGGACTTTTGATGATGCTTCGGTCGCTACGACAGGAAGATGCAATGTGTCTGTGGTCAATTCCTCACAAGAAGCAGTTGTTGTAGAAAAGTCGCCTCCAGTCGCACCGCCAGCGACAGACGAGGTAGAACGCGAGAAAGATTCTCCGAGCTGGGAAACATCTTTGCTCTCTACGTGTTGCGTAAAGGCAAGAGAATGGCCAGCACTAAGCTCTGCGTCAGCCAAAGGATGGGACAATACAGCGGGTCCGCTGCTATCGAGTAAACCATCTTCTGAGTGGCAAAGGCTTGAGGCAGACTCAAAATCAACCTCCAAAGCGGCTTCTACAAAGGTAGCGGTGTTTTCGTCGAGGAAATAACCATCATTCTTACTAAGAGGTTTGTTACTAGAGACAATGGTCACTGCACTTTCACTTTCTTGCTTCTCTGCCTGCACTTCAACCCCGAATTTGCGCAACACTTCCTTCTTGGAAAAACTCGAGAACCGGCGAAGCTTAGGTTTGGAACCTGGGTCAGTACCGCTGGAATTTTCGGTCGAGCATTCGACATTTTCAGAAGGATCACCTGTTTCAGCTTCAGCAGCATCTGAAGATCCCTCAGTGCCAACGCGCTGTACACTTGCATCATTCACACTTTGCAAATGAGCTTCCATCATTTCTACTAGAGCGGAAGCCCTAATATGATCGCTAGTTATAGGCGAATCCACTGCAGGCGATTCCACATCGCCAGTGGCGAGTGGTTTGTCACTGTTCCCCAACGTAACGTTCAATAAGGATGGTGTTTCTTCGGATACATTAGATTCCTCGTCATTCTCGGCAATTACTCCCGCTTCTGCTAAAGGATTAAAGGAAATGGGGATTCCATCTTTTCCAAGAGCACTTTCGTCCGTTTCCCTTCCAGGCACTGGATGGATATCAGCGAGCAATGGAACACTGCCAGCACGAGCCATACTCTTGGCATCATTGCTTTCAGTACACTGCACATTAAGTTTATTATCATCACTGGAACCTAACGGCGTCAACAGCTCCTGTCTCTTCGGCATATCATCTACTGCAGTCAAAACAGCCGTCGAGTCTTCACTTTGCGTTGCAATAGAAGACGCCAAGCCAATCTGTGAAGTAGCAGAAGTCAGTTTCAAATCATGAAGCGATGCTCTTACGTCACTACATGCACTAGATTCAATACGTTGTGAAACGCAATCGATTACTCGTTCGAGCGTACTATAACTCTCCACACAAACGATATTTTCATCAAGTTCATTTTTGCAACTATTTTGAGAAAAACTACCACGGGTGACCTGAGAATTATCGCATGATGATTTTGCCTCGGTAAAACACGGGTTTGAATCACATTTAATGCAATCATCTTCATTTCCTGACAAATGTACTGTTTTTAGGGACTTCAACTGCAGTACTTGCTTGGCCCCTTCCTTCAGTCTCGCGTATGGGGAGGGGTCATTTTTCATTGAAGTTTTTTTTTGGACGCCCGACCCAAGTTTTGCCTTTCCGCCGCTTGGAGAACGCGCACTGGATGAACCAGCGCCACGAGAAGACAAAGTATCCCGTCTTGAACTCGAACTTGATTTCTTTGCCAACAATGTTTCTTTCTCTGAATTTTGTGCAGAAAGCGCCTGCTTGGTTTTACCACCTGCTTCTGCACCTCGAACTTCCGAAATTTTGGACCTGACAGTTGTAAGTGGATTTGGTAGGGATTTCTTAGTCGGGCGTGTCTTGTTCATAGTCTCCTCGAAGGTACCAGCGGCATTAGCAGACTGAAGTGCGTCATGTGTAGAAGATCGTTGAGAGGGACGTCTTCCGGTCGAGACAGCAGCAGATGTCCGACTCTGTTTTGGAGCTGAGACACCAGCATCTGTCAGGTTTTGTTTCGCAGTCGAGACACCAGTTGATGTCTCAGTTTGTTTTGCAGTTGAGACACGAGTGGATGTCTGACTTTGTTTCGCAGTCGCAACACCAGTGGATGTCTGACTTTGTTTCGCAGTTGAGACACGAGTGGATGTCTGACTTGGTTTCGCCGATGAGATACCAACTGATGGCTGCTTAAGTTGCGCGGGTGACCGAGGAGGAAGAAGTCTCATGCCATCACTAGCGCTTTCTTTGTCCAAACCACCAGGTCGTTGAGACGGCCCTGAAACGGGTTTTCTAAAAGGCTTAGTAACAATTGCCGTATACTTTGTTGACTTTCGAATGCTCTGGGTGGATTTGTCGTTTGTAACACCAATGGAAGTTATAGCCTGAGCACTGCCCTTGGTTTTTCTGGAGATGCTTGGAGAAGACAAAGGAGTAACAGTTCTACTTAAGGAAGATGAATGCAAAGAAGCACTACTCGGACTGCCAATGCTCGATTTTTGTATAGATGTTTCACTGTTTCTTTCGAGAGACGCAGTCTCCACGCTTAGATCAACTTCTGGAGCTGACAGCTTATCAACTTTCTGCCCTTGAAAAATATACTTGTAAAGGTCACGGCTCGTGGCTCTAATTTCACGCATGAGCTTTTTGGACTTGCTCGAGAAAGACTTTGAAGACTTGCCGGCTCCTGACTGAGTAGCCACTGACACATGCTGAGTGTCACACTCAGACCTAGATGTACCCGCAGCATATTCTAGTTCCAGGCACTCAACATCACAACAGGTCACTTCTGGGTGCAACAAATCCTCATAGAAGTCTTCTTCGGCGGATACTTCTTCCAAATCTTCCAAAAAGTCGACTTCTTGTTCCTCTTTACTGAGAACGTTGCCTTCGCTATCCATGGACTCTTGAGACGACCGTAAGAAATAACACTCTTCGGAGTCAAAAGTAAGAGGAAAGTTATCTTCAATTCCCTTTTGTTCAACAGAAGACAATTTGGGACACTCAAACACACTTGCAAGCGCAGAAGGTGCCTGAACGCTTACAGAGCATAATTTTTCGTGGTCTTCTTTGACATCTTCAAACAGCCGACCAGGTCGAAGCATACGTTGCAACCGCGTAATAGAAGATATGAACATTTCAGATGTTTTTACGGTGTAAATTGGAGCTGTAGCAATTTCATCAACATCGGATATTTTGCTCAACGTAGGGACTCCTGAAATACGAGCGACAGTCTTTTTCGGTTCTAACTTTACGGGTATTCTATTCAGTTTGATCAAGTTCTGATCCTTCGTGGCCTTTATGGAAGAGAACGTTTTCTCTCGACGGAACTGAGGCCTTATGGCTGGCGGCGTGGGAGTTGTGAAAGAAGCAAACGATTTCTCCCGTCGAAACTCAGGCCTGGCGGGTAAAGTTGAACTGCGTAAAGCCGATGTCCTAAGAGATGACTTTTTGAAATTTTTGCACCAAGCTTCATAGCTCTGCGACGGCGAGGCTGAGGAAGGATCGTTGGTGAATTGTGGCAAAGTTTCTTGGGACACAGTGAAAGCACTGACGGAAGGAACTCCGAAGTGTATTCTATTCGCTTTTAAAACATCAGCCCAGTAATCCAATACGGCTTCATTGGCAATAGATAAAGCGTCAGCAGCAAGATTATCACTATATGAGAACCATTTTTTGTGATGAGGGGCCAACGGTAGCAAGTCGGTATCGGATTCATCCCCTATCTCGCCAGGACGCTTACAAGATCGACTACGTGCCGTGTTCAGAGGCAGTTTTCGCTCATCAGGTTCTTGTTTGGAGCGTCCCCTCACCTGCCTTCGCTTGTCTTGAGGCATTCGCGCAGAAACTCTGGTACTTGCGCCTATTCCTGCTGATTTTGTAACGGCTTTCGGAGCATCACTTTCCTTTGATTTTTCTTTACTAATGTTAACAGGAATTGGTGGCTTGCGAGCCATTCGGAGGGCAGCAGCGTCCCTATTACCATCTCTCCGATGTGAGCTTCTTGACTGAACATCGGATGCCAAAGTTTTGGAAGCCTCACTTTTCTCTCCAGTCCTCTGAGACTGTAGCAATTCAACTGGTTCGTAACTCCCACCACAATATTCAATAGCAACTTCAGTAGCAGTCATAAACGGATCAACTTCTGCACAGGAAGCCGCAACACAGGTGTCCATATCACTGCTACAGAATATAAGCTCTTTTTCCAAGGCAGGGAATGATTCTTGAACGCAAGGATACACTAGGTAGTGATCAACCTTCTTCCCTTTATATTGGATCCTCTCGGGCAGGTAGCATTCCTTGTCATTGATAACAAATGTTTCGATAAACTCCTGTACTGACTCGCCCAACGAAGCATACATCAGGGCTCGCAGCATTTCCTCCTCCGCTAGTGAACAAATCGGAATGTCGTCTAAATCACTATCCTGCACATCGTTTCCATCCGCTTCCACCTCAGATTTTACACTCGCTCTTTCCCAGTCGAACATTCGCTCCAGACCATCATCACGTTGAACATTAATGGTGACTACCCTAACTTGCGAGTCGCCTTCCTTAGGGATCACCCCAACAGCTTCCTCAACATCTCGTCGGTCAAATTGAACACACGTAGATGAAACTGAAGAGGTCCTACTTTCACTAGTTCGCCAGATGAACTTTGCTCGGTCGTCTTCACGTATGGTGCCACTAACAGGAGGTGTCTTATCCACCGCTTCCACCAAAAACTGAGAGCAGCACTTGTCTGTTGTGTTATGCACAGGATCTACGATCTCTTGCAAATGATCTAACGGCACATGGTCTACTTCAATTTTGGCAAAATTTAGTTTCTCAAACGGTGACACGGATCGCGGCTCCAAAGGGCATGGAATATTTGATTCTGTAAGCCCAATTTCTACCTGTTGTGTCGCAGGAGCAAACTGCGCCTCGATGACACTACCAAATTTCAACTGTTCTGAACTAAGCACTTTGATTCCATCGTCTGCGCTAGGGTCAAAAGGAGGCAATTCAAGATACCCACCAGATGTTTCAATATAAACATCTTCTACTTCATCAGTAGGGGAGAGCGGTGCATTTACAGCAACATCAGAAATTTCCGAATCTGGAGGAAGATTAACATAATCTTCCCGGCTTTCGGAAGTGAGTGGAATGTCAACCAGCTGACTAACACCGGAATCAGACACTGGAACATCACCCGTCACGATCACACAGTCACTTGGACGCTGATTAATAGCTGACCCTACAGGAGAAGTGCGAAGAAATTCGAGGAGTAATCCAGGGCTTCTAAGGTCAGGTGATGCACTGAGTGAACTATGGGTTCGGTCAGCAGATGACGGAATCTGAATTGCAGATGAAGATCCTAAACTAGAATTCAACTCACCAGATGGAGAAACGGGGGAAGGATCGCTACGATGTAAAATAGGTGAGTTTTCTCTATTCTCTGGACGGATTTGCTGAGAACTAGGAACTACTTCGGGAGATATATCGAAACCAGAAACTCTTTCAGGAGATACCAACGACTTCGGAAGAACAGCGGTTCCATGATCTGGAAGAGTAGCTTCTGGTATAAAAGATTTTGAGACAACTGTTTGAGTTGATAGCTCCTGTGCGAAACTACTCAATTCTGTAACAGCTGGTTTTGCATCTATAGTGTTACACACCAAATTTGCAGCCTCTGCAACGGAATCAGATTCCGTCAATGAAGCCGGGAATGCCTCATGTATCTGCGAAGGATGAGGCATTGTTGAAAGACTTGTAAGCTCAAAGGCAGTAAGTGATGGGATAACATACGGTTTATCCATCGAAATGCAAGTTTCTGAAAGCAGTGATGAATCTAGAATATGTTGGGCATCTAGATGACAAGAAAATGCAGAAACATTTGCTGAGACTGGACGGATTGGGGCTCCAGCGCGAGTCGACGTTTCTGATAGACTAGGGGCTATAAGCACTTCTGTTGCCTCTGGGATATTGAGCTGTTCTGACAAGATTGGTTCATTGGAGAAACTCGGTCCCTGAGAAATCCCAGCTATATTTGGGAGACCTGGTGCCTCTGAAAGACTTGGTACATCTGGCAGACTTGGTACGTCTGGGAGACTTGGTACGTCTGGGAGACTTGGTACGTCTGGGAGACTTGGTACGTCTGGGAGACTTGGTACGTCTGGGAGACTCGGTACTTCGGGCGGACTCGATCCGACTGGGCGACTTGAGACTTGAGGAAAACTTTGTGCTGTGGGGACAGTTGTGGCTGCTGAGAGACTTAGCGCATGGGGGAGATTTGGTGCTCCTGGGAGACCAGGTACTTCAGAGAGACTTTGTGTTTCCGAGCGACTTGTGGTTTTGACTAGATTTGGAGCTTCGGGAAAACTCGATGACTCAGGGATATTTTGCATTTCTGGGAGAGTTATAATTTCTGAGAGAGTTATAATTTCTGAGAGAGTTGGAATTTCTGGGAGAGTTGGAATTTCTGGGAGACTTGGCTCTTCTGGCAGACTTGGCTCTTCTGGCAGACTTGGCTCTTCTGGCAGACTTGGCTCTTCTGGCAGACTTGATGCTTCTGAAAGATATGATGCTTCTGAAAGCTTTGATGCTTCTGAAAGCTTTGATGCTTCTGAAAGCTTTGATGCTTCTGAAAGCTTTGATGCTTCTGAAAGCTTTGATGCTTCGGGGAGACTTGATGCTTCAGGGAGACTTGATGCTTCAGGGAGACTTGGTGCTTCGGGGAGACTTGGTGCTTCGGGGAGACTTGGTGCTTCGGGGAGATTTGGTGCTTCGGGGAGATTTGGTGCTTCGGGGAGATTTGGTGCTTCGAGGAGACTCGGTGCTTCGGAGAGATCTGTTGCTTCGGGGAGACTTTGCGCTTCAGGGAGACTTGGCGCTACGGAGAGACTCGCCGCTACGGGGAGACTTGGTGCTTCGGGAAGATTTGATGCTCCGGGGAGACTTGGCTCTTCTGGCAGACTTGATGCTTCTGAAAGATATGATGCTTC
>LQNS02278187.1:8757121-8768233 GCA_001587735.2 Parhyale hawaiensis
TGATGCTCCGGGGAGACTTGGCTCTTCTGGCAGACTTGATGCTTCTGAAAGATATGATGCTTCTGAAAGATATGATGCTTCGGGGAGACTTGATGCTTCAGGGAGACTTGATGCTTCGGGGAGACTTGGTGCTTCGGGGAGACTTGGTGCTTCGGGGAGACTTGGTGCTTCGGGGAGACTTGGTGCTTCGGGGAGACTTGGTGCTTCCGGGAGGCTTGGTGCTTCCGGGAGGCTTGGTGCTTCCGGGAGACTTGGTGCTTCCGGGAGACTCGGTGCTTCCGGGAGACTCGGTGCTTCGGGGAGACTCGGTGCTTCGGGGAGACTCGGTGCTTCGGGGAGACTTGGTGCTTCCGCGAGGCTTGGTGCTTCCGGGAGGCTTGGTGCTTCCGGGAGACTTGGTGCTTCCGGGAGACTCGGTGCTTCGGGGAGACTCGGTGCTTCGGGGAGACTCGGTACTTCGGGGAGACTCGGTGCTTCGGGGAGACTCGGTGCTTCCGCGAGACTCGGTGATTTCGGGAGACTCGGTGCTTCTGGGAGACTTTGTACTTCGGGGAGGCTTTGTGCTTCGGGGAGACTTGGTGCTTCGGGAATACTTGGTGCTTCGGAGAGACTTGGTGCTTCGGAGAGACTTGATGCTTCGGGGAGATATGGTGCTTCGAGGAGACTTGGTAATTCGGGGAGACTTGGTAATTCGGGGAGACTTGATACTTCGGGGAGACTTGGTGCTTCTGGAAGACTTTGAGTTTCAGGGAGAGTTGGCGCATCTGGAAAACATCGTACATCTAGGAGACTTGGTGCATCTAGGGGACTTGGCGCATCTTGGAGACTTGGCGCATCTGCGAGACTTGGTGCATCTGCGAGACTTGGTGCATCTGCGAGACTTGGTGCATCTGCGAGACTTGGTGCATCTGCGAGACTTGGTGCATTTGGGCTTGGGGCTTCTATAAGACTTTGTGCGTTTTCATCATCGGAAGCTTGCTTTTTGAAATGTCGTGTATCCGGCAGGCAGATGGCTTCAGAAAAACAAGTCGCTTCTGTAGGAATGGTTGCAGGCATCAGTACGCATTTCTCTGACAGTACGGAAGTCTCAAGAACAGAAGGGGTATCCAAAATACTAAATGCTCCAACAAAACTTAGTTCGCTTGTATGAGGCAACGAATCTTGAGGAACCGGGCGATCAAGAAGAGGGACACTTGTAGTAACGGAAGCACTTGGAATTCCAGGCGTGGATTTTAGAATACTGGACGCTTCTGAATGAATCGACACTTCATGATGACAAGGTGCCTTAGGGGTAAAAGATGCATCTATAAAGCTAGCTGTCGTCCCATCGACCTTTGATGATTCTTGGCAATTCAGCAGCTCTGAATTTACACACAGAGGATTCTCCTGCCACTGATTTTTGGGTAAAGAAGAAATATCCGCTACCTTTGAATACGAACCAACGGCGACACTTGCTGTTTTTCCATCGTCTCCACCTCCATGCACATTTAAATTAGACACATCTAACATACGGACATCATTTATCCGGTCAGAATTAATTTCAGACGCCATCACAGGTGCAATTTCATCATTTGATGGGCGTATTGCATTTTCTGCAGAGTCACTAGAACTCACTGGCTTGGTTAGGGCAGGCAATAGCCAAGAATCGTCTTCTAGAGATGGCACTGACATCCAATTTAAAGATAGATCTAGTGAAGAACGTTCAGGCTTTGTGTTAGGGGGCGCCTGAGCGTTTATTTCTTTGGTAGGGGACAGAGACACCAAGTTCATTGACATATTTGGCTTGCTAGGCTCCGTAGTAGCGTTTTGTGTGACAGCCTCAGAGGCATCCAGCTCTCTTGCTTCGTTGGTAGGTGGAAAAGATACCAAGTTCATAGACAGCTCAGGCTTGCTTGGCTCCATACTGACTTCGCGTGTCTCATCGTCAGAGGCATCCTGCTCTCCGATGGTCGGCATGGGCTGGAAAGACAATCGATTCTCGTCAGCCTTTCCCTTGCTCTTCGCCTTGCTTCCCACGCCGGATATTGAATATCCATCAATACTGAGAGGCAAAACAGAACTGGTCTTGTCAAGGTCCGTCGTGTCTCCGTGTTTGGTGGCTTCCTTCTCTATAGCACCTCCCCTCTCTACAGCTGTACCTGAATTAGAAGAGGGCAGCAATAACACGCTAAATTTCTTATTTGGGTCAGATTTTTCAATGCTTTTACACTGTCGCGTGAACGTGGCAGTAAAAACTTCTCGCGGCCTTGCATCAACTGACTGTAACTGAGAATCTAACGAATTATTTTTTAGATTATCAACAGTATCCGTTGCAACAAACTGCTGCTCTTCAATACGCCGGTAGGTAACGCTTACATCTGTCTGGCACTGAACTTTCGGTACAACAGATGCAACAGCACTGAGTTGCGTACCGGAAGCGTGCACCACACTGGAATCCACTTGTAATTCACTGACACTTACAATCGGGGTGGCGCATTCCGTAGAAAATGAAGCATCTTTTCCGAGTGCTAAAACATTTGCGTTACACCGAGTTAAGATATAGTTCCTGGTACAACCGGCCACCTTCAGGACGTTTTTCTCAAATTTCACCAGGCTGAAATATCCTTCTACGGGAAGAGGAGGGATCGTTGAAACGCTTTCAAGTGGGATATTTTCGAATTTTTGCGCGATATTCCAACACACCAGCCACACATCAGGAGACGACTGGACTTCGAGAGCGTTGGTATCAATTGGTAGTTGGAAAATACGATCGAATCTCATTGGCCGTGACATTAATTCTTGAGCAGGACCTTCGATTGTGAAGGATTTTTCGGTTTCTCGCAAAGGAGAATACGCAAATTGCTGCTGGATTGCGACCTCAACTCTTTCCTCGTCACCACTTGTGTACACCTCAGAAGAGTCTACAGACAGCTGATTCTCGGCTCTGTAGAGTAAATTTTTATCGGAGTTCGCACTTCCGCTTTCTACGGGAATAAGTGAATCGCCCTCCGCAACGGTTTCGTGGGGCACGAAAGGAGAGGGAGATTTCGATGCTGAAGTAGATTTTCGCGCCTCGTCCACCATTATCATCGGGCACACCGGATGGCCACTGTCATTTGAACCATCCGCATTGTCGACAAGATCGCAACTGTCTCCAAAAGGAGTCGTGCTGGCGTATATTTTGAAACCTCCCAGCGACGTCTCAACGTCATCATAAGAATGGGTGATATTGGTTTTTTCTTCGTCAAAAACATCGCTTTTGAACCAAACCTTATCGTAAATTTTTTCAGGTGCGTCTTGAAAAAGTGCCGTAGGGCCCTGAAGGCTCGAATCACTAGTAGGTATACCAGCAGCTGTGTCAGTTTCCTCACCTTCTGAGATTGGTGAATCGAGCTCTGAATTGGAATGACAAGTTTCATCGTCTTGGGAAATCGTCACGTCGACGTCTTTCCGATTTGCTTCTTCATCAAATGATATCCAGTTAGACTGGTGGTCATCTGCAGACTGTGTCAGAGTTTCGGTGACAGCGATAGTCTCCTCCTCAGCATCTGCTTGATCTTCATCAAAGCCAGATAAAGATGAATCCTCAAAATTTGCCCACGAGGCTTCGAAGGCAGGAGGAAGAGTGTTCGTTTTTCTATTATACAGCGCAGCAGCATCGGCATCTGATGTTTCGCTGCCCAACTGATATTCTGAATCATGCAAAGACGGTAATGTACTTCGCTTGGCAGAATCGCTCGGGTTTAACGTGAACAGTACTCCTGACCCAAGAGTCTTAGATTTATCAGGTCTTCTTCTCGGTATAGCAACGGTTTTCAAATCAAACTTCTCCCTGTCAGATGGTTCGTTTCGGAGGTACGTTCGAGGCGATGGAGCTGTTACAGCTTGGGATGGTACAGAAGCTTCATTGGCAGTTTTTGGAGAAGGCGGATCTGTCAAATTTTTTAGAGGAGTATCAACCGCGACACTCACATCCGGGCTTGCCGTCGTTGGTTCCGAAGCGGGCGAATTCGGATTGGGCGCCAGTTTGATTTTGAATCCAACAAGCTTGGATAATGAAGGTCCCTTACGCTTCTTCTTTGTGGTGTTACTAGCGGAAGGTTCCAGCGTTCTCTTACCTTGCGGAGCACCAGCAGGTTTCGACGGAACGGTGGTGGTCTTCGACGGTTTCGATGCACCTAAATTCGATGCAGTGTCTTGTTTCTGCTTTTTACTTTTTGCCTGACTTTTCGAGTTATTCACCTTTGTTTTTGAAGAATCTGGACGCACTTCTGGATCGGAATCATCTAAAGAAGCAGAAGTTCTTTTCCAGAGCTTGCTGATGCCCCGGCCTGGATTGCCAAGTTTGGAATACGGCAAAGCTTTAGATTTTCGGTCGTTATCGAAATGAGAAGAGGAACGTGTCAGGGACTCATTTGATGAAAATTCTTCTCGTGTTTTGGAAGCTGCAGGTAATTTTTTCGCGCCCGTCTTTGACAACGGCGACCGGAATTTCTTTAGTACTTTAGGTCGCACGGCAACAGACGATGTCGAATCTTGGATTTCTGCAGCGACTGCTTTGCCGGAGTTCGCGTCGTTTTCTTCAGCCGTCATCTACATGACGAAGAAAACATTTTACTCGGTCAGTACTCACTGAAACGTCTTGAGAAAAATAAATGAAGATGGTGGGTGAAAACTTCTGTTATCATGAGACAAATAAACAAAACAGAAAAGCAAGATGAAGAATTTCAATGAAGATATTTTGTCAACTTACCATATACTATCTTAAGAAATTCATGCTCAGACCATCTCCAGAGATGTACAACAATAAAGAATACATCACTATATTTTTTACAACCAAACCTACTTTCCCAAACACGTGGTAGGTACGCTTCATTCTCCCCAAGATAATACGAGTTTTGATTACAAGTACATCAGACGTTGAAGCTCAAATGAGCTCCGTCTCTGTTTAGTTTATCATATACTGTGCAATTTGCTTGGAATAACAGATCGCCATTGTTAAGAAGTTTGGTCTGCAGAAAACATACTTTTGATATTCAGAACAACTGCAAATTTGGTCAATTAGCAAGTAATTTAATGTCGATTGACAATTTTATAAGTAAGAATAGAATGCAACTGCCCAGATGCTTAGGCTGCAATAAACATATCTACTACTATTGTTACTAATGCAGCTGTCCCTATGTTCACAGAGCTAAAAAATGCATCCAATATCTGTGACACGTTTCGTTTCTCAGCATTTTATGTGGAGCAGCTGACAATATTGCATGATTTCGTTAGGGCCTCATCGTTCTAAGTGATCACAATGTTTGCATGGCCATGCGAGCTGTTGGCCGACTCAAGCGTAATGGGTCTGCGATTAACACCTGGAACTCAGTCCGAAATAACAAATCGAAAACCAGCAATTGAAGTTCGTAACAGGCTAAAACTAAGCAGATTCAATTTTTGTTAATCGCAGTGAGCGAATCAATAACAGTTACGGTACACCCTTCGTTCAACGGTTGAGCAGTTAGCGAGTCACGTGCTATAGTCCAGGCTCTGGTGGGAGGGGNGGGGTGTCTGTGTACATTTCTCTTTTACAGCTCTACAATGTATTTTCCTGTTCCATATGATGAGGACATTAAAAATAAGTTGGGTAGAACTTTCACACCTGGTACATTTTTGAGGGGGGGGGGAGAGGGGCTTAAAATGATCAACTGTGGACCAATTGTTGTCAAACTTGCTCAGAATATGTATCTTTAGACAAAAACACATTTTGATCCAACAACTTTTTGATTTAGTCTTTAGTTTTGGAGATAGTAGGATATATATAAACATATATACATGGATTTTTTGGGCAATATCAAAAGTATAAATCTCAACGAGTTTCCATCATAGAAAAAAAACAATGACAGTTTTGGAGTCCTTGAAACATTCCTAACAAAACTATGCAGCAGGATTAACCATTTATGCCCTAATAATATTTTTTCATCACAGCTCAAAACCGAATCCTTTGTTTTTTTCCTATACTGTATTTTAGTTAGCAATCACAACAACATAGAAAATGGAGAACCCAGCTCTATAGTTTTGTTAGGAATGTTTCAAGGATTCTAAAACTGTCATTATTTTTTTTTTTCTAGCATGAAAACTGATTGAGTTATACTCTTTTGAAATTTCTAGAAATTACATATATTTATATATATTTCCCATTAGGTATCTCCAAAACTAAGGCGTAAATTCAAAAAGTTGGAGAAGCAAAATGAGTTTCTTTAAAAAAAATATATTCTAAGCAAGTTTGACAACAATGGGTCCACAATTGATCATTTTAACCCCCCCCCCCATTGCCCTCTTCAAAAATGTACCTAGGGCGAAGGTTCAACCAAACTTTTTTTTTAATGTCCTCACCATATGGAAAAGGAAAATACATGGTGGAGCTGTAAAAGAGAAATGTATACAGACACACCCCCCCCCCCCAGAGCCTGGACTACTAATGAGTGCGAACTGTACAACAGTGGGGAGCGGCACGAGACATGCTCAAACGTATAGGCAAAATGAATTCAGAAATAGGAAGTGATATACACGGCATGGGATAATTAACAAGCGCGCAATATAGTGCGATGGAAGCCGCTGCAGAACAAGGAGGCAAGGAAGTAAAAGCAACACGAGAAGTTAACAGCTACAAGTATAAAGACAAGAGAAATAATATGCCTACGCAACAGAGGCAACAGTACTCGCATAGCTAAGCTAATAATATGCACACTCAGTGATAAACTCGAAGACCGCCAGAAAGGTCAGGAGTTGCGTATGGTTAGATGGGTATATTCACTCAAAAAGTTTCACTTTTAGTTTGAGTATCGTTAGCACCACTGGTACATACGGCAAAAATTAACTTGAAGCACAACAGGGAAGGAAGGAGGGGAAGGGACGGGTAGGGACTTCTAAGGTCCATTCTTTGCCCAGTATCTACTCTACTCGAAAATATAAAGATAACATAAACGATACATAAATAGTTAGACATAGAAAAAAATGGAAACGAAGGATTGAAAGCATATCCAGGAACGTGTTGGCTAAATTTGTCCGGAATTTAAATCTTAAGCTCTTCTTTCGTCGCTTTGGATCGAAGTTCAGGCACTGATCACGAGCAAACCAATTAGGTACGAGTGATGGGGCGAATTTCCGCATCCGCGGAACATCCGCACCTTTTTTGACATCTGCATCCACGGATGTCAGAACTGTAAAATCCGCAAAAGATCTGCAACAAAGGAGGCCCGGATGTGCAGGTTAATCACTGTACACCAAACTCATCCATAGTGCTGAAAATTGCAATTTTTCTTTGGATGGAAATGTGTGCAAGCGCTGTCCCTGACAACAGAGCACCATTTAACTTTTCTTCCCAAGTGTTGTGCAAACTGCCGTCGTGAGATGGTGTGTGTGTGTGTTTGTGGTGGGGCGACTATTCGCGTCCGTGGAACATCCGCACCTCTTTTAGCATCCGCATCCGCGGATGTCGAGATAGTAACATCCGCAATTGCATCCGCATTCGCGGATGTAAGATCGCTTCAAAATCCACATCGGCAGATGTCCAAAAAAGATATCCGACCCATCACTAATAGATGCATTTGAGATACGGTAGTGCTAACTCAATCCTAGGGAGCAGGATTGAGCTTTCGGTCCTCTTCAGCGGAACCGGTTTGCAACTAACACCTGAAACTCGAGCCAAAGTAGCGAATCCAGCGCGTAGGATTACAGTTCCAGACACGTCAAGGATGAGTCGATTCGATCACCTCGATATCGGTGAGGCCATCGAGCATGAGTCAAGTATGATGAAGCTCTGCATCAGGTGGCGACCCCGTCATGCAGCTATGTTGACTTGCGCACTCGGGGGAATTAGTAAGTAGGTAGTAATTTACAGTACAACGTAGCAAGGGGGCACAGCAATCCAACTACAGCTCATTGCCTGCGAAATTCAATTAAAATGATGCGTTTTTCCTATTGCTGCAAATTCCCACTAAGAAATCATGCAATTGATGCAGAATAAGGAAAATTGCAGCTATACAATTAAACAGTGAAAAACTGCACTGCAATGGTTCATTGTTTCCATGTAATAACGAGAAATTAAGGAAGGTGGCACTGGCGGATCTGAAGGGTGGCATTAGCATTGAGGGGTAGGGTAAATGACCCCTTTGCCCGGCGAAAATTTAGGCTGGGGCATTATAAACAAGTTTCCCCTCCACGGGGTAAACTTGCATTGAAGGCCCTCTAAATACCTGGAGTGGGGACACTTGCCCTAATGCCTCCTCCAGATCCGACAGTGACTGGTGGGTGCTAAAGTAGTACAGGAATAAAATACAGTATCATTAGGCGTGACACACAACAGCGATGCTTGATGTACGCAAAAATGAAATAAGGAAAAAAGCCATGCAACTAAGTACAACGCACATCTACAACGAAAGCATCTACTCCCAACGAAGGAGGTCGCCTTTTAAGAGCTGAATAGGCTACTTAAGGAAGACAAGACGTAGCAAAGCGTACGATTTAAACTATTGACAGAGGCAAGTACGTTTTGCAGTCGGTGCGTACTAATACAAAACATGCGAAGCAAATTCATCAAGAGAGACCCAACACTGAGGAATACATAAAGAAGATAAGGGGGTCGCAAAGCGTACACTGTTGAGGTAGCTAGTAAATAAGTAGCTACTGACAAACAAAAAAGATCAAACCTTGTTGTCAGGACTGCCGGGCCCATCTTTTATTCTGTCGAGCAAAGCAGTAGCTGCGGGCGAGTCGGAAGCCTTAGTCTTAATATTATCATCAGCTGCAGGCTCAGTAGGAGCGGCTTGCTGTTGATCGGACGCCAGCGGAGTGACCGGGGGAGTGTTGAACGACGTCGGCAGCGGGTCAGGGGAGGTCAGCGTGGTGGTTGCGTCCACTTGGGGACCACCGCGTATGGTCGTCTTGTTAGGAGACGAGGCTCGGATTTTGGTTGAGGCACTACTGTGTTGGGCAGACCGGGTCACGGCGAGGGTGGGCGAGACAGGCGACAGATCCAAAAGACCAGGAACTTCGATGTTCCTGAGGTGGGCCTTCTCCTGCGCGCCAGTGGCGTCGTGCTTAGCAGCGTCGTCAGTGCCGCCGGTCTAGCGTAGGTGCGAGGAGAGGACAGAAGGCAAGGGTTACGGTATATGAAGGAAAAAGACACCAGCGGCCCGAATGCATTAGAGAAGCCAGAAATACATCACCAGACCGAGTCTATTAGAAAAGGAAGAATATACATCACCAGACACCGCATGTCTTAGAGAAGAAAGAAAGATAGCAGCAGACGGAATACAGTAATCAGAAAAGAAATACAGAAGCAGACTGAGCGTATTAAAAAATGTAAATATACACCAGCAGTCCTGATATGTATAGAAAAGAGTGAAAAGTACCAGTACCCGGGATGTGTTACGACCATAATTGTTCTGGTGAGTGAAAAGCAAATGTAAAGGGACGAGGTGAAGGATGACATACCGTACGGTAGTTGATGGCAAATGTACAAGTGAAATGCAATAAAACACAAAAACCACAAGAGAATGAACAAACAATTTCAAAGAGAAAAATGATAAAAAAAATGAGTAGCGAATTGCATTAAGTCGCTTAGACAGAGAATTTAGGAACCAAAATAATTCAGAAATTAAAGAAACAAACCAACATCCCAAATAAACTAGGACCAAAGGCACAAATGCAACATTATAGACAGAAACGAGAACCACCATAACAGAAGCAGAAGCAAGATAGGCAAAATCAGTTAGGTGTACAGAATAAATAAGGTAACTGATACAAAAAAAAGACAGAATTGTGAGATACCTATGAAATATTTATAAAAAATTTCAAAAGCATTTGCTCGTCAACATTACATTTGTTCAAAAATATGCTGGCCAGGATCGACCTTATGAATGAGATACAATAAATTTGTCATCCGTTCATAATCTTACATCGAGCAACGGCCCCCGGGAAAGCTTATATTTATTCAAAAGAATATCTACTAGCTTCTTAACTAGAAACCACAAGAGTCACAGCAACTAGAATCTTCCGACAGTCAAATCAGAACCAATTCGAGGTATAACCGAATAAAAATGTGAGGAAAATAAACTTGATAAAATGAGCAGCCAACAAAAGAATGCTAAGCAGAACAGCACCTGATCAAGAAGTGAAACAGAGAAAGGAAATAAGACGAGAAAACAAAAGTGAATTAGCTACTAGACAGTTTACGTACTAAAGCTCGCATCCAAAACCCGACAGTATCCAAATAGTAGCTATTTGTTTGGAGAGGTGGAACGTTAGAATGCTGAGCTTGCATGCAGGAGAAAGTACGTTCCCCTTCCTACCTGGTAGCTGAATTCTAGCGATACATATATTGTAGTGTCAGCATTTCGGGCATTTACATACCACTGCAGGGGCGCTGACCTAACTAAAACTGGGGACGGTGAGAAGGTCGCAGGTGTTACATGGGCTTTCCGTCCCTTAGCCATAAATTTGACAATCATTGGTTGAATACAGCCGTGCACACATCTGGGGCCTAGCAAGCATCTATTTGCTGTACAAACCAGTGCATGTGTATTTTCCATTGCATGTATGCAACCAAGTTGCTTAGCTATACCTTTCCCCAGGGTTGCGGAGTCGGAGGATCTGAAAAGGGGAGTGACCTGAGGAGTCGGATATGGAACATCGATCCGATTCTGCAACCCCGCCGTTACTTACCTATTCCTACGAAGCGATACACGATAAACTATCTATTGCAGGAAGAAGTTGAGAGCGAAGTTGAGAGCTATTTCTCAAACACTGATCAGCTCCGGTTCAAATAACGCTGGTTCTACCAGGCATGCGGAGTCAAACGGTCATAACCTCGACTCATACTCCTGGAACCTGCAAGCGTCCGGTCCCAATCCAATTCCTAGAGTAAAAATACCCTGCAAATCACTCGTTTCCTACCAACTTTCGACCTTTAGGACAAGCGAGAATACGACGTGTTGAACTCTATCAATGCAGACTCTGTAGCTCTAAATCCTACGAAACTTAATGCTCAATGGCGACTGTAAAGAAGATAAATCGAAAATTCGCCCGCCGATGAAACAAAGCACACAACTGAAGAAATAGTTCCAGGGCAGGAAAAGAGACACT
>LQNS02278187.1:8776359-8801695 GCA_001587735.2 Parhyale hawaiensis
CCAACTCACATGAGGTCAGGTCGGAAGGAATGGATAACCGCGCAGAAAGCGAGGCCGCTCCTCCAGGAGGTGGTCATGTTGGTTATCCGGACGCCCTTGTGGCCAGCGACGGCCTGCTGACACCAGGAGATGAGGTCCTGGCCGGGAGTTGCGGGGGGCGCTGCTGACGTCTCCGGGCCTAGCCCTGGTCTGCTGGAGGGCTGTGGAGGCAACACGCGTCAATAGTGAGAAGTTCGAGTAACTGGATATAACAGCATGACACGAGTGCTAAGGCATAAATACAACAGGCGTCAGTAATGTACCAAAATCAGCGTAAAATTGGACTATTTTCATAGAACGTAGATACATTTGTACAACGATAATAATATAAATTATACAGGCACAAGCATCAACCCGAGGATACAAAAGACGGAGTCACTAACTCATCAACGCAAAGTGCATACCGGCACATAGGCTACCAGGCATCACCATCGTACAGGACAGGTAATATTAATTAACCAATATTATTTAACCAGAGTTAACTTCGCCCTAGATTTTCTAAATACATCGGACTTTGCGCCACATATAGCGTCTTACTGAACATCTGGTAGCGGACACTGCCACCATCTATACATAGCTTATTGAGAAGCATATTAAAACGTCAGGAGCTATATTATTTCATAGTCTTGATAAACTGAAAAATTAATAGATATTGTCACGTGAGCAATTAGTCAATTAAGGAAACATGTCTAGTACCCGTCCACCATGCTAGTAGCCGTCCACTTGGCACTAAAATACTTCCTGTGTGAAAACTAGCAGTTCTAGAAAACCAAACATAGGTTTAAACTGTAGGCTAAGTAGTGCCGCACCATCCCTGAAAATGACGGGCGAAAAAAATAAAAAAGTAAAATATGGTGGTGGTTTTCGCATTTATCACTAAAAACATGAAAAAATTTGAAAACAACTATCATTTTTTAATGTTTCATTTTTTTCGCCAATCATTTTCAGGGATGGTGCGGCACTACTTAGCCTACAGTTTAAACCTATGTTTGGTTTTCTAGAACTGCTAGTTTTCACACAAGAAGTTGTTTAGTGCCAAGTGGACGGCTACTACCATGATGGACGGGTACTAGACAAGTTACCCTAATATTCTTTCAACAGTAATCTAACAGGCATCGCTGCCTCGATACATGGGATTTTTTTTCTCGTATAATACAATAGGATACGAACCCTTGAAGCAAAATAACACGTCTTGCCCGAACTTGGGTAAGCCCTTAACATACAAAACGGCGCTATTTCGGGATCATTTTCTTATTTCCTAATTGCGCAAATCTCCAGAGAAACTTTATACTACCTGCCATCTATCAGGCAGTGGAGACCGCTGCTCTTGCTTCCAGTACCTACCAGTGGAAATTGCTAAGTATCCGTCATTCTAGAAGTGTAATATTTTATGTTACGCTAAATATATTACAATATCCATTAAATAAATAAAAATTTATAACTAGTTTAGACGCAGTTTTCAAAAACCTCTGTTCACCCAGCAATACATAGCTAGAGTCCATTTTTTTCTGAAAAATGTTAGCAGCGCTTTTCTCATAGCAATTAAAAGGCTTACTTTACGTGTCCATGGGTTTCAGTTGTGAAATTTTACGGCATGCATATTACATTTTTCCCTTAAATACATGAATTATCATTATCATTATTACTATTATATTGCATAGTTTAAGCCTCCGTTTCCATAGCAATGGCGATCCAACAGAGGGAGAAGCAAGGGACATATAGTATGACTATAGAAATCGGGATCCCATGAACGAAGGTGTTCCCACACAGGAGCAACGCGCATGGGAACAGCAAGTTGGGAAAGAAGAGGAAGATTAGAATAAAGCAGGAGCAAGTAGGAGTACGAAAATGGAAGGAAGCAAAGGGGGCACGAAAGACAGACGTACCGAAGGCCTAGCTAATGGCTAAGGTAACCTACACGAGCCTTTGAGATCGCCCCGCCCCATACCAAAGTGTAATTCTTACCGAAGAGCTAAGGTCCAGTGGACGGAGGGCCTGTCTGTCCTGCAGGGTACGGCGTCTGTCCCCTCCTTCTGCACGCTCCTCTCTGTCAGGAAGTAAGTAAGGTTACATAAGGGGTCTTGTAGTTGCACCACATCATCGAGACAATCCGATCCGCTTAGCTTTAACTAGTCTGGAAAATTTCTGTCTGGGTTTGCCATTCGCCACTTTGGGAGAATTTTCAGGCGGTAATCATACACCCATTACGCTTGAGAATAGTTATCTTTTATTGCCCTATGGCCTATGCCTAATGAGGCGCGCAAGCTGAAAAAAAAAATTAAAAAAAAAAAACGGAAAAACTGCCCGTACATGTAAAAAAAAACATCAATACAGTAGTAGAAATAACAAAAGAAGACCTTTATATTCTCAGAAAATATGAAGTATGAACAAACCTTTCTTTGCTACTGCTTGAAGAGGCCAGAATTTCGGGGTCTCTTTCAACTGTTGGGGATTGTTCAGATTTCTTAGTAGCGGCTGGAGACGTGGCAGGTGCGGGAGAGCTGGAGGACACAGGCGGAGGAGACACCACGTCTGATGACCACACGCTGTTCTCTTTGACGACATCGCCTTCCAGCGTAGCGTTGTCACCGTCCTGATCTTTGAGAGCCACCTCGGGGGCATCTGTAGGGACCAATCAGCCAGGAGCAAAAGCGTTAGTTACATGACTTGGCAATAAGCAAACTCAACAGCGACTAAGTGATTGGGCTGAATGGTCGTGCAGCGGTGTGCAAATCTGAGGTGCGCAACAGTCATGACCAAATGGTACATAAAAGTGTTAATTCCAACGCTCAAAATCTGTACCAAGAGAACAGCACAAACAGCGCTAACGACGATCAAGACTCGTTTACAGTAACCGCATTTTAGGTTACGGCAAGTGTTCTTCACGCTGTACCAGCCTAATTGGTCTCTGGTAAAGTCCGAGGCCACCGCCCCCTTCAGCAGTCCCCTCCACATGCCATGGCGATCATGTAAAGGGCTCAATTCTGGCACGCCCGACAGCCGACTTCAAGACAGTGCCGGACATGCTTGCCAGCTTCTATCCGAATTTGTATATTTGTACCGACCAGGACACACCAGTCTGGCTTAAATGGCCGTAACTCTTTTGCTATTTGACCTACAGGGAAAACGTTAAACCCATGTGTTCCGAAAGGCTTGGGCAGTCCAATAAGCTAATCATTTTTAGAGAAGATCCATTTAAAAAAAATCGAGCACATTGAACAGAATATTTTCATTTTAAACTTCGGCTTAGTTGAGCCATTCACCATATAGTCGATACTCAAAAATATAGATTTTTGAGAACACGCTCAGGCTACAAATTAATTAGACTAGAAGATAGGCTTGGTGCCACGATCAAACATTTGGATAAAACATTTGCCACATTTTTCGGTTTGCTCAATACACAAATTTCATTTTCCAAACAGCACCTAATCAATAACGGACAATCACTCAGTTCCAGATTTCATTTACCTCCGCATGAAATGGCAACAATGTTGGGTAGTTTTCTTCCCTGGGTTGTCATATTAGAGCGCACAACAAGTAGCTAAAGAGACGTACGTATAAGTGGCTGCTCTGAAACGTAAAACTGCCTCCAAAACATCATTTACTAGTACAATAGTTTCCTAAATTGCCAAGCACAGTTTAGTACAACTAATTTTAATAGAAGGTTAATGGAACTTGAATAGTTTTACGAAAAACATCGTTATTTTCGTACAAAATCAGTACCGGTAATAATAATCATTTGAGGTGGAAAAGACAACATTGGTTTATGTTTATCACCCTAAAGCTAACTGCAATAGTAAATTACCAATATTAGCTAGGAGTACAGACAAATTATTGGACTGACTTAGGCTTTCGAAATATATAAGTTTCTTCGTGAAAGCGCTTCAAACTCTGAACTTCCAATATGAAGTGTCCCTTCCACATACGAGAAAATTGTTCTGAAGGATGCTGTACAAAATCTAGATCACGCGTACACTAACTAAGGTGCATGAACACGCAGAGACTGCGTGAATCCATCCTAGGGGGTTTATGAAACGTTTCTCAACTCCAAACACAGAGTAGCTACTGTAGATACTCCAAATAAGGGAAGCGCGAATAAGGGAATACTCTCAACAAAGAACTGAATCACCATTGTCCGCTAGTTATCCCGAACAGAGTACCACAGTCTTCTGTCCAGAGTAATTTCCTCTGAAAACACAACCGTGGGTATGCCACTCCGAACAGAAGACTGCAGGTCTTCTGTCAGGGTATTTTTTCTTTTGTTTGGAGTAACTTGCACTACTGTGGCGCGGTTCATTTAGTCGTCGCGCGTTTCTCATATGGTGAGGTGGTCTTGCAGGAACTCTTTGATTTAATTGGATAAACGGACTGTATTAGTGAAGTTAGTTATTTCAGAGGTTGTTTAAAGTGTGCTAATGCATGCATACTAAGTGGTAGTGCACAGTAGTTTATTTCTCTGTGTGATTTACATACATATTGCTTACGTAGTGTAGTATGTTACTTATTTGTACTAATTTTTCTCACTACCTAGCAGGTAATAACACAGCATTAGCTAGCAGGTGTACTGTACTGCATGTAGTTACTACATCTACGTACGTATGTACCTATGTTACATATGTATTTCAATTAGTTAAGTCCATAAAGCCTATGTTTTTAAACTTATGTAAATAAGTATGGTGCACATAATGTCTAAATCCTTGTACAGTACGTGTATGCTACGCTTACAGAACAGTAATTTATGCATTGCTCTTGAGAGGAAACTCTTCCGAGCAAAGGAGCGTATCCTTTCAAATGGATAACGGAAATTATCCCCAACAGAAAATTGTACTCTTCCGTTTTGGATAAATTTCCCCAATCACTAACAAATGAAAATTCTAGATAAGGGATTGCCCTTCGCCCAGTTAGTACCTTATTCAGAGTATCTACTGTGCTTCTTATCGAAATAAAATGTGATCTGTTATCATCGCATTATCAAATAATATACAGTGCAGTGGATCTAATTTCTAGGGAGGTTCAGAACGGATCTCGAAAGTTGGGGTTTCGTGGTGACTTGGATTCCCACTGGAAGCCCGTGGGGGACCAACTTAGGGTAACACTGATCTAGATTTTTACCGCTGTTTTTCATGAGTATCAATAGGTATTAGGTATTATAAGAAGATTTAAGCCTGCCTAAATAAGTACTGAGCTCTTCTAAGAGAGGAAAAGGAAGGGACATATAGTATGTCGATAGAAAAACGAAGAACCCATGCACGAAGGTGTTCCCACAGAGGATCGATGCGCATGGGAACAGCAAGTCGGGAAAGAACAGACAACAGTAAGATCGATAGGAGTATGAAAGTGGAAGGAAGTAAAGTGGGCATGAAAGACAGACGTCCCGAAGGCCTAACTAATGGCTAAGGTAACCTACACAAACCCCCTGGGGGCGCTACTCGCCATAACATAGGATGGACGAACCTTCATGAGTATCAGCTACATACTCTTTGGTACTCACAAATCTTCGAACAACGCGAATCCACGTTAAGGTCAGTGAATTTTCTGGAGGAACACTCAAGCTGAATGGAGAATAACCAGCTAGTACAAGATCAGAAAATAACTGGGGAACAAGTGCGTTCGAGTACCTAAGTCAGTCAATGAATTTTACACACAAACAAACAACGGTGCAATGAGTGCATATCACCACAATATATACAAAAAAACAGTGCAGTTTCACCTGAGTAGTGCGAGGGGGTGAGGGTGGGAGTGAGTGAGGGGGAGCGTACAGTGCCGGGTGGGGAGGACGGGACTCCCCCACAGGGACTCGCTTTGTCTCCTGAAGGAGGGACAGACACATTCGCCATCAGTGCGCAACAGGGAATATAAATAATAATAGTGAAAAGGAGGAGATGCTGAGATGTTTCTGGTATTAGCTACTACTTTAGGGTTTCCTGCCTTCAATTGGCCACGTTACAAATAAGGCAGCTGCTACAAAACGGCTAGGTCCTTAATCCTATAACGGACATGTGACCTTACATGGTTACTTACATTGCTATATTTTTTATTATTAGAACTTCACGATAAGGAGGCGCAGGTTGCGTAATTAAAATCAAAATGAAGCCTTTAGCAACCCCAAGACGCCCAAAGTGCGGCCAAGAGAAAGCCCTCAAAAACCATTTACGCCTGACCCGAACGCCTTTAGCCCCAAACGGCGGAACACAAATTCCAGCAAGGAATTCCAGGTCAATAGAGATCTGGGTAGACAGTGACGGCCGAACTAACTAGTCTGGCACCGAACTAACTAGTCTGGCACCGAACTAACTAGTCTGGCACCGAACTAACTAGTCTGGCACCGAACTAACTAGTCTGGCACCGAACTAACTAGTCTGGCACCGAACTAACTAGTCTGGCACCGAACAGTCTCCAAAGTCAACGGCTGGGCTTCGGCCGCAGACTCACGTGCGCTTCCAGCGAGATAGTTATGCAGCCGTGCGGTGAAGGGTTAACGGAATAGCCACTTAACCTTCTAAAGACCAAATGCAACGTGCTTCTCGTAGGGACAGCGTTGTTTAAACGTCGTTAGTACAGTACGCTGTTAGAAGTTGGAAAGGGTCCTGTTTTGTTAGCTAGTTAGCTACTTGATAGAAAATAAAAGTCTAAATATGCTACATCAATAACATCACAGCTAATAAATAAAAAAATACATCAGCCTCCCAACCAAATGCGCGACAATATGAAACGTCCCGCGTAATGACCAATTTTTTTTAATAGACGGGACAGGTCGCGTTAGGTAAAAAGATTCAAGAGAAGGCTGGAGCTGCTAACTGTATAAAGCCCGCTGCCGACGATAGTCTTTTAGCTATCCTGTGTTTTCACTTCACCGCGTTCGATTATTTCGTACTGTCCTAGCAAACACGACTGTGCGTCTACCAAAAGTTTCGATAAAATATTTACCGTCGTATTCTATGGCTTAGCCAAGGCCTCCTAAAGTACCGTACTCTAGCAGGCCTTGGCTTAGACCGTGTCACTAGTGCTGTGCCTTTTCAAAATTTTAGCAAATGTTGTCTCAAAAAGCGGTGTTCTTGTTCCGGTTTACACAGACGCAGTAACGCGTTCGAACGCGGTGAGTAAAAGCATAGGACAAAGACTTTCGTCTGCAGCGGGCTTAAGATCGACTCTTCAACGATATTGAGAAAGTGAGTTTGAGCCCAATTTTTCGGAATGAACAGTTAAAATCTTTAGGGGCACCAAATATTCTAGCTTTGCAGATTTAAGCTTTTGGCTGTTTGAAGCGTAAACAGTTTGCGATTAACATCAAAATTAATTAATCGCAGGGTACCTCGAATGTGAGTAAACATCTGACAGAGGAACATCTCAAGTATAATAAATTATTAATGGAACATAATGCCTTTTTTATATCTATAGCCAGGAAACATACAGCACCTCCTTACAGTATTGCTATGCATAGTAAACAGTAGCAGGTAAACCATACACATAAACTCATTCCGAGTTTCTTAACGAAAACGAGACGCCGTAATATTTGACAAATAGGACAATATCTATGAAATCACTATTTGAAAGATAGGTAGTAACATACTATACAGAGTTTGGCAGTGATGTGCAACTTAAAAAAAACATATTCAGAATTCAGCGAAAAAGTTTGATGTTTCCAAATTTGGAAACTCGTAGAATTAAAACACAAATCTGGAAGTTAAAGATTTCGATCAAATGGAAGGCAGCATTATCCAAATATATGTGACCTCTTGGCACTGAAACGTTTAGCAGCTAGTACTGACATGTTGCCTGAGAAGTAGCTATATATATTGCTCTATCTTCTCAAGGCCCTGCCATTATGCTGCAGGGATTCTTTCTTCTATTGTATTACTACTATATACATAAACTAGAACGAATCCTTGCAGGGAAATAGCCCATCCTGAGTAATATGGGGCTAAAAATATGAAATAAATCACAATAAAACAGCAATTCAAAATTTCATTTTGTGTTTTAAAACCGACCCCCATTTGAAGACACTGCCAGGAAGAACCGGAGCATATGTAAATGTGCAGAGACAACCAGACATAACAATGTACATATATAAGGAACAACTGCTATAAGAGCAAAGATGAGTTAAACGTGAGACGTAAATAGGAAAACGTAAGTTTAGGTGACAATGACTATTGCCCCACAGATATAACGCCTCCAAGCTCAAGTAGATTAGTGCAGTAGATAATACAAACAAAAAAAGCTTACCAGGAGCCGCACTGTCGGAGGCACGCGTCGCTTGGTCGTCCTGCTGTAAGGAACATGTGAGCGAGCTGATCTGGGCAGCCAAGTTGCTGATCTCTGCACACCGGCCTAATAAAAGCGTTATGTTTTAGTTTATTTGTGATATAAAGCTGCACAGTACTTCAACTGAACCCTTTCCCAACTACTGGTCCCTCTAGAATGTAAAAATTAAATTCGATCTTCAAGACAACATTGTTGTCATTAATTGAAAATTGTTGACAGCATTTGTTACCCTCAAACACTAAACACCTATCGTATATCCCTACAGGTACTTATGTATAACGCAATTATCGGGTACATCTTACCCATGATTAGTGCTCTAGGAGTAACAACGTAAATTATATAGAAACTCAAGCATATCGTAATGAGTTACCGAACTAAGAGAAAGAAGTCAATATGAAAAAAAAAGACACATGAAATGAAACTTGCCAACCGTAACTTCCCAACTGTAGAAAAATGGGCACAGAAAGAACTCACCAGAGAGAACATGAAGCACCAAATTAACGAGCAACACAAGTCTGGCTACGGAAGTTTAGCAGTGGTTCAAGTAAAATGCACTGACTAAGAATAAAATCAAGCCTGAGTCACAAACAAAATAAAAGGCATCATTAGCAATGAGCGAAATTGGAACAATGTAACCAAAACCATAAAATAACAAAACAGTTGTTAGTAGCTAATAAGCAAACAATCGGAAAAACACAGTGAAAGTTATACAAAAGTGCAGAACATTATTACTGACAGCAATTAACCGAGCAAGCATTAACATTCAACATGAATTATAGAAATGGTTCAAGTTGTAGGGCATAGCGAAGCATCAGGCACCTCCTGTTTTAAAATAATGCATTGAGTACCCCTGACAAAACCAGTGACTTTGCTCATGTTTCAAATGCTTGCGTTTGAACTGTGATATAAAACAAAGCCTCTGATTGGTAGCTATATAGTCAATTGAAGAGCTGAATGGCACCATTAAAGGTAGAGTATAGCAACATTGTTTGTCAAGGTTGGTAATTCAGTGGAGCCTAATATCCCGCTTTGCCGTAGTCAAATAAAAGTAAAAGCGTGGCAGCTGGCTCCTAGCCGTCAAATGGATCGCTTGGTCACATTGCAGCACGCTGACCGCAGTTCTTGCTACAGGTAAAAGACTAGAAGTATATTTTTTTCTGCGTAGACCATACCAACATGGCACATCGCGATAACGTGTTAATCAGAGCCACTCCAACGAAATTGACATTTACGGCGGGCGCAAGCGGGCTTAACAAAATCAAATTATATCTACATAAAATTGTAGAAAAAACACACATACAAACGTTACACAAGGAGGAACCGAAGCCCAAGCACTGGCTTCTCTCTCGGAAAGAGCCTCTTAGTCTATTCTTGGCTACGTAATTAAGAAACAAACAAAGATGAACTCTGAAAGCGCAATCAAACATTACACAGAGGAAAATCACAGTTGCTGACTACCGGTACCTTGCTGCGGCAGTTGCTGACTACCAGCAGCGCTAGTCAGGCGACTTTTGCGTCGCAGGGTGCTGACTCTGCTGCCTGCCTCGCTGCCCGTCCCTCCTGACATGGAGCAGCCGTAGGATGGAAACGTTGTAGAGTTAGCACCGGTTACCTACACTACGTGAGAGCCACATAGGTACGTGCAGTGCAAGATTGTACGCGACCAAAAGAAAGCCATGCGTGACGACAGGGCCATTCAAGCTTCGACACGTTCCTCTCCACGAGAAGATCGACTCCTCTAATTGGTTGTGTGACTTCACGCATGGCTTTGTTTTGGTCACATGACCGTTCACTATTTGCAACTTTGTTCACAGTAGAAGCAGTGACGGGAAGGCAGGATATATATTTTACAAGCGGTTCCCAACATAGAAAGTAATAGGTAAAAGCAGGAATATACAGTACAACCTCGCTCAACAAGCAATATGCATTTTAGACTATTATGATAATTAGGCAAGGCTACACGCTGGTCCGATCTTGGTATGAGAATCTGGAGCCCGATTAAGGTTGCCAAGTTGGAGGTTTCTGGGTACATGGAGTAGGAGTCGAAGTAAAGTCTAGAGTCTGAGGTCATTGGGTACCTACATAGAGTCAGAGTAGGGCACCTTTTGAACCATGAGTAGGAGTAGGACGTTGTACCTTCCAATTCAGCAACCCTAGGTATGACACAGTGGATCTCATTTGTTGCATAAGACGTTGCTACATTTTCACACTTTCAGCTACATTTACTGGCCTGCAGGCGTTTAAGTCAGCTGTTAATGGTTTTTTGCTGGATTTCCTTTAGCAGCGTTTTGGGCTTCCCGGTGTTGCAAGATGCTTCATTTGGGTTGTATTACCTGTCCGTGGGAGCTCAAGCGTGAAGTTTTAATAATAATAATAATAATAATAATAATATTAATAACTCGTAATATGCTCGCTCTAAATAAGCGAGGTTTTACCGTAACCTCCATAGGTATAATAGGGTGAAAAGCTCCCCATCATGAAATTTAAATAGAAGATGAGAATATAAGACTCTGGTGAAGCCCTTAGCAAATCGTAACTGATATTAAACACGGAAAGAAGGAATAACTTGGAGCTATTAATGCAACATGGAAAGCGTACTAGAATAGAAGAAGCGCAAGTCCACATTACGCAGACGGTGCACCGAAGTTGTCTGGGAGAAATTTTAAGTGCAAATTGTAGCTCTGTAAACAGTCAAAGATCAAGAGATGCCCTGTGGTAATATTACTCAATAAAGGCATGCTATAGATGGTAGCTAATACATAGTAGGAAGAAGATACCATAAAGCAATATTAGTCTAGAGCAACTATAGATGGCTATAAGCTATAGTGCAAAGATCAGAAGGTAAACTGAAATATTTGCCCTATACAGAAATTAACTGAAGTGTAGATTCTAGGGGATACTATGCTCAATTCCTACTCATAGCAATACAAAACAAATTTTTTAGAACTGACTATAATCTCGAGGAGGAATTTCAACGCCGAACGCAGAAGGTAGCTACCGGAAAAAATGTGCGAAAGGTAGAAGTATGAAACCAATAAAAGATGGATACTGTTAAAGCCTAAGCAGCCTTAGACACGCTGGATTGATGTCTGTGGTACAGAGAAGTTCAAAAGCATTAACGACAGCACGACAGAGCACACCTAAATTGTCGCCCTAACAGCAACAGAAAATACGCAACCAGTCGCAGACACCAAAATAACAAACTTTCTTTCTAGAATAGAGAAGGGGCATAAATAAATTATGATTCAACTGAATACTGTTTAGGAAAAAAGGATCTAATTTTATTCCTGGCTACTTCAAGAACTGAAAATAGTGAGTTGCATCTGCTCTCTTTTTCAATGACAGAAAATAGATTATGGAATGGATGAAAGAATACAATGTCAAATCCCAGAATGTCCAGTTTCCAAGGGAAGAGTCTTAATTCCATATGGTCCAAATTCCAAAAGTTGACTTTAAGCATAGATGAGTTAGATTACATTTGAGTAAGATATGTAAGGTTAGGTCATCATGAAAATCCATAGGTACTAAATATGACTAGGAACATATCGTGATACGGCATTTTAATATTTATTACTAGGCCCACCATTAGACAGCATCTACTTGAACAAATTGGCAGAAGGACCTACTTCCTCTTGGACTTTTGCCATCAGACTATATTTCGCGTGAACGTATTGGTTCTTGCAACGTATTTTCCATCGACATTAGGACCAGGCATTAATGAATGGACTCGAAATATGGGACTTTCTCAGAGCTTGAAAATTCTATCTGCTAATCACAAGAAAACCCAACATTCCCGAACAGCCAAGCAGTAAGATCCGAAGTTTGTTGATTTAGCACTGAAATTGTAGAGATGACAGACTTGAAGGCAGCAGGCAAGGTCTGATGTTCAAGGCAGACATGGTAGAATCGAGGTCAGGAGATTTTTTATACCCAATTCGAACAATTAGAGCTACAGACTGAGGTTAGTCAAGGTGACAAAAGTGAATGCTGATATACTTCGCCGTATTTACCCACATAAATTAAAGCTTTCAGTGAGATTTTGAATTTACTTTACTTGGTTACACGTACATGCACTGCTGAGCAAAGGAAGACTATAGCTACAAATTTAGTTCGTCAACTGTACAGTAAGTTTAACTGTTTTTATGTGACCGATTTAGCACAGGTGAATTTGAAGAAATTGTTAAGAGATTTTTCTTTCATCAAGCCGCAGTACCAAAAAGCAGCGTTGACATGTGCACAGGTAAATGTGGATTCACACGACGGTCACATGAACAAGTTTCCTCAGCTAATTATCAGAACATTTTGTCCAGCCCAGATCAGCACAGCTGTGTGTGTACCTAAAATGTTGCTAGAACCTCAGCCATCAAGCCAATTTGCTCAGCAAATGTCAGTAGTACAGTTTCCGAAATCACTTCAAATTGGATGGAATTTGAATTCTCAAAGCTTGGCGCTTTCGTGCTATTTAAAAGGACACAGCAGCACATTCGGACGTGGAGCTTAGGAAACTCGTTCATTTGACTACCGTGAGCCCGACATTAGAGGAGGATATGAGATCGTAGTCATGAAGTGCTTACCTTCCTCGTCTTCGTCTTCCAGATCGTCAAGCGGGGCAATGTCATTAGGAGCGTTCATGGACATCAAGGAAGCCAGTGACTGCATATCTTCATCTCTGTGACGATTTAAATTATTACTAACGCAAAATCAATTCATTATATGTACCAGTTTTGCCCACGCCTAAACAAAACACTTCCGGATAGTGCATTCTCTTGGATTTCTGGGCGACTTCAGCACTAAGCGATTAACTATAAGGAAGACCACGGATATATCACACGGTGACAAGCGCTAGAATCAACAGTAGCCATTATTACATTACTCGCATTATTTCAATGAACTTCACACGCAGTAGCTAACAGTTTACGTGTTGGTCACATAGCATTTGGAAACAAAATAGTTCCTGAGCTACAAGTGTTTCAAAATCGCCGTACTTTGATGTCCATTATGAGATTTTTTCCAAGAGATGTGCCAGCTATTGTGTGTTGTAGGGGCCTCATTTAGGCCTGTACGATACATAATACAATAATGTGTGATGTAATACAAAATAAACAAAATCATCCAAGCTACTACACAAGAGCCACGCTGTAGTATCTCACTAAAAAGGCTTATTTTTCACACAGAATTACAATAAAACAAAAGACTATAGTAGTAAAGTAACACAGCCTGGAATAATACGAGTCAAAACTTTTTATTATTGCTTGCCGGGTCTCCCACGAAGAGCATGAGTGCAAATATGAAGCTACTTATCCTTTAACGCTCAACGGCATTCCAGAGAAGATATTTAAACCCTGTCACGGCTACAATAAATTCATGTTATACGGTGGGCACCGAGTAAACCTGTCGGTTACGGTAATAATGTAGAAAATGTTAACAAATTGCCACCACAGCGAGCTGAAGCGTCGTCATGCTGGTGGTGACAGGCAGAGCAAGATCAACGGTTCCCTTATAGTTATACTCTTAGTTCAAGGTTTCCCATGCACAACGTACACTGTGATCCAAGGAGAGGAATAAAGACGAGACATGCAGGATGTCAAGAGAAACGGGGAACCAATGAACGAGTATTCCCCTCAGGATCATCGCACATGGGAACAGCAAAGTCCGGAAAGAAAAGAAAAACCGGAACAAAACATCATCAGCAGCAGCGAGCTGGACACTTACGTAGCTTTGCCCTCCCGCAGGAAGAGGCAAGAGAGCGTGAGCTCGAGACTGGCGGAGACGAGCTTCCTGCTCAGAGGCCGTAGTGTCACGCGCAGGTCGTGTTGGCAGATGCCTGCGTATTGCGTCATGTTAAGCTGCGCCGTGGCGACCTGCCGCCGCTTCCCGGTGGCAGACACCTGCATAATTGACACGGTCTTAGCGTCTAATATAAGCTAGCTACAGACATTATATGACACAGGGTACGCTATTAATGCCTCCTGTCTACTCTACTCTAATCTGTAGAGACATATATAATCTGCGTCAGTAATATCAAACATATTCTACAAAAATTAGCTAGCCGTTTTCCATACTCGTGTATGTCACGTATACATTAACTCAATTTTTGCATTTTGCTAACGTAAATAGCTACATTAGCAGTGCTGGAGTAATAAAAGTACGCTATAATATGAATTAATATTGCTCAAATTGGGAGAAAATGCCTACATTTTCAATGTAGTCACTACCATGGAAGGTTGCACAGTAAGATCTGAAAAATATTAGAACTTTTCCTTCGCTAACAGTCTAACTCCGATGAGGAGTCGGAAACCCACTGGTCCTTGGAGTCGGAATCAAACTTTCTACTTTCAAAACCCCCTAAGAAAATTCTTGGCCACTCCAGAAGGTATATAGTGTTAAAGCAGTTTCTGGAGGGGCCGAAAATTCTGCGAGGGTCTGTTCGTACGCCCCTAAAGCGTAACTAAATGAAGGCACGCACATCTTCAAGCACGAAGGTCCACTCCTTGTCTTCATATCGATGCGTGCGGCTGTCACGGAAGAGCGTAACTGTGATGACTGTGTTGGCTGGGACGGTCCAGACGCACACACCCTCCAGGGGCTCCCTCATTCCAGGCTCCCATGCTGGCACTTGCGTGACGGCGCGACGGTTGCGCCGCTGCCACACCACTTCCAGGCTGTGTGGCTGCCTGTAGAGTGAACAACAGCAAGGATAGGAACAAGTTTTTCAAATCTCTCTGATGAACATAAGGAAAACAACGGCAGAGATTTTAAAGAATTGCTACTCTGCTTCCCGGCTGAATGGTTACCAGTGGGGAAGCACCAGCATCGAGCACCATGTACAAACCGAGCCGTAACCCATTTATGACCACTTAACTCGATCTAGGACAAGATAAATGTTTACTCATCTTGTTGTAAGTGACAACAATGGATCATAAATGGCCTGACAAACTATAGGCTACGTGCTACAGATCAAACCAAGTAAGGAAGCAGTAGGTAGGTAACTAGGCATAGCCCAATGTTGCTTGTCGGCGATTCTCAGTCAACTTAGCCGGAATTTGACAAAAACGTCACCACTAGCCAGTAAACAGTACACAATGAAACAAAGACAAATTAATCACTCATGTAAAGGGAGTTTTCTGTAGCTTCCCACACAGAAGCAAGCAGAGGTCTCGTGACATTGGTCGTTTAGAACTATCGGCAGCCCACCACACAGAGCAGCATGCAGAGCACCGTCCATAACTACCTACATAAATTGCGGGTAGATGCAATTACCCCCGCGGTAGGACATTAAGGAAACCTCTGGGTGCATGAGGCTTAGGCCTACTGATCTTCTGACCAAAATAGAGACCTCTAGTGTAATCTCCTGAAGGTGGTAACAGCTACCTAATTTGTACTACCAAACTACAACCACCTCATCTTATTCCATCCCTCTCTCTTCCTGGATCGTAGCAGCTCGTTTGGTGCAAAAGTCGAATAAGGTGCAAGGCCAGAAAAAGCCACCACACCTCTTTGAGGTTGCACTGCCTCTATTGCTGGCAGGGCACCGGCCTACACGACCAAAATAAAACCGAGTAAATATTATATAAGACAGAACATCAGCAACAGCAAGCTCTAACAGCGGCTTTTCAAACAAAATAAATACGTGAAAACACACAGGTACAGTAACTAGGGGTTACTCAGTCCATTTGGGTTAACATTAATATTATTTTGCCTGCCCCAGTCCCCATTTGTTAACAAAAAGAATACTAATGAATCCAACGGCAACGTAACTACATCTATCCCTATGTCACCATTATTACAAATTATTTCTGCGATGTACCTAAGTGATATTTACATCAGAATACACTTTGGGGACATCCACGAAAAGAAAAATTAGAGAGGGACTGCCTATACCTATATCTAGTATGTATATAGGCTACGGTAGGTGGCTACACAGTGTTTAATTGCTAGACAGGGCCTTCATACAACACCTGAAAAACTGCTTCTCTTTTGTACCATACATGATCAAAGTTGAAATAATATCAGATATTGATATTTTATTTTATGAACTTTTTAGAATATTTTTCAATTGAGGATTAAGCCAATCACGGCCTACAGCCTCGTCAACTGGGCTTGCTGCACCAAACCTTGCAGCTTGAAATAGTGCATAGCCTATCAAAGCTGGCAAAACGACACTAAAATGTATATTAAACCATAGACATCAGAGAAAGAGGACACAATTCTAAAGTTAAGAAATAAATTAGCTTCACAACAAGTAATAACAAAAGAAGATGAAAGCTAGACTATGCCCTCAAAGTAAAGTAACATCACAGATAACGGTAGAACATGCAACAGTACAGAACCTCATAAGAAAAGTAGGTAAAATCACGGAAAGGATGTACAAAATTCACTTGTTAAGAGGTGAATTGAAACCAAGTAGCTACTGCACATGGCCAATTTCAAAGTCTAAACTACAGCCCTTTATCTGTGACTGACTTTTTGTGTTCCCTGCCTTCCTTCTCATACCATCCGCCACACGCCCGACCCCCTCCGGAGCCGCCCCCTACGTAACAACAACAACAAACCCTACATTGGTACACCCCATTACAGCCAAGAGAAATGTAGAGCTCAGTTTCAGGCTTCAAGTAATACTATTCAGTCAAACACTGACATTAAATGCTAAAAGGTAACCCTCAAAATAGACCATAGGAGTACTCAAGTTTTACTACTTTTGCTCAAAATAATTAGGTAGGTACTTCCTGGTACTCTGCATAGCTATATTCTCCTGATTCAAGTTAATATTGTATTTTGAACCTGCATAAAAAAGTGCATCAAACAAGAATGGCCTACCTTCCTACTGTATATCAATGACTGCCTGTATATGGAAAATGTAGCCAATTTCAATAATCATTACCATAGCTTCATCAATAAAGTTGTCAGGTCTCACCATTTAGGTGTGAGGTGCAGTGCAAGCTCGTGGAAAGAGGCAGTGAACTGGAACTTGGCAGCCTTCTTGTTGATGCGCTGGAACCTCTTCCAAACAGAGCTCATCGTGGGCACTGCACACAACACATTGGGTTAGAGTTGCTTGTGATATCTGTTCAGTGATATTAGTGGTATTTGTTAGCAAAGCTGTCAAATTACATTTAAAGGAGTCAGATACGGTATATGTAAGATGAGTAGGAGTTAGCCACAGACTCGCTTATCCCATGAGTCGGCGTTGGGGCCGGAGCTGGATAAAAATATGTTTTATTTCGATAAGGAGTTGACAATGGGGGTTTGTGGTGTGCAACAGATGACGTTAGCCACTAGTTAGTCATAGGAGTCAGAGTCGGAGTGTCAGGACTTCAAAGCAACAGACCCCACAGTCCCAGCAGTTGTAATTACGTATTCATGCTTAGCTCCACAGCCAGGGGTGTGGAGATGGACAGCCGAAAGTCTGGCTCTGACTCCTTGAGCCAACAGGTGTCCAACTCCTCACAGGCAAAAATCTCCCAGCTTACGAATCTGACTCTGTAACACGGCCTACAAAATCTATTTAAACAGTTCCGAAGCTAGTAAGAAATGCCTACCGGTACCGTACTTATAGCACGGTATATTAAATTTTCTGATCAAACTTCTAGTTCATATTCCATTGCTCTGAGTTCACTGCAAACCAAGAAGATGAAGAAAGAAGAAACATGTAGCATGTCGAGCAATATCAAAGCAAGGGAACACTTAGAAGAGAAAGAAGAGGATGTACAAAGATAAAGTGCTCAAGTAGGTACCGGTAGCTACCTACTATGTAACCAGTACCTACTGTGTGTTAAGCCCTACGTAGCAACAACTAACGCACTCTAAACGGAGGAACACGTAACACGTTAGACTGACCCATACATCAGTGAACAACATGAGACACGTCAACACAAACTTAATTAAGAAAAAAGAAGAACAGCAAGGTAAGTCAGCGCTTGTACATAAGAAACTAAAAGAGAGTGAGTAATCTGGTACGATACCACGACCAAAATGGCGCCACAAGTAACTCAAGAAGGCACGATACCAGACCAGAGGACGCAACAAGTAGCTAGCTCACACAAAAAGCCACGATACCGGTAACACACAAGAAGGCACGGTACTGTACCAGGATCAAAGGGCACCGCATGTACCACAAAAATGCACGACGCCACAATTAAGCAACACGAGAAGGCACGACACGACACCACGACCAAAGGACCCCGCAAGTAATGTTGATCATCGTCAGCAGAGGGCGCAGCAGCACGGCGGGGCACCAAAAGAAGCCCTGCATAAGGGCAAGAGCTGCTTAACGAGAAGCAAACATCGCGCTGCTTAGAGGCGCGCGGTGGCCTGAATCTGTGCAAAAGATTCGTGAGGGAAGGATAGCTAAGTAGCAGGGTTGTAGCGTCGGGTGTATGATAGGTACGGACTAGATCCAGGAGTCGGTGCAATGGGACTCTTTGGTTACAAACAATTGTCGGAGTCGGATTTTTGTTGTCCAAGGAGCCGGAGATTGGCTGAACGCACAAGTCGGACTCAGATTCTGTGAATCCGACACTAAAATCAGGCCAAGTAGCGGGAGCAGTAGCTACATACAGAGCACCAAAAATAAAAAGGACGACAGAAAAAATCATAAAGGAGAAAGATAGATGGATACAGATAACGAATTAGGTAGCTAATCTAATTTAATTAACCCAGTCGTTAAACTGACTTAAAATTCGTAAAAACGGGAAATGGGAGTTGAGGCGTCATCGAATGGCACAGCGAGTTAAACAAAGCTCATCGACTTTTTTACTGGCACGGAACTTGAGACAGAAGCATTGCTTTCGCAATCTGGATCGAATAGCAGGTGTTAGCCGCAATCCGATTACATTTGAGACTGCTGAAAACCCCATTTTGCGATGTGGATAGCGTTTCCGACAGCTAGAAGCCCAATCAATGTAGGTTTACACCTGAGACGAAATAGGAAGTGGCGAAACCAACACAAACCACAGAAGTTCCGGACAAGGTAAAGGTAATGAGCTTAGCTCGACTCGCCTGCGCAATGCCAATCGATGACACCTATAAAAATTAGAATGCATAGCAATAAGAAGAAAACAAGGTAACGCAGAACATAAAATAAAAGGACTGAAGATCAGGTACGCCCGTATCACACATTAATCGAGTCTAATTTAATAAGCTCACATCACACATCAATTCAGTCTCATATAGTAAGCTCGCACAACACTTAAATACAGTTTAATTTAATAATCTCACATCAAACATCAACTTAGCCTCATTTATTACGCACGTTAACACACATTAATTAGGTTTTATTTAATAAGCTCATATCATACATTCAGCCTATTTCAATAAACTGGCATCACACAATAGGCTAACGTACCTAGTCTTCTTTTATCTACAAAATAATCTAAACTGCTGTGCAGTACAGGCAACGAGTAGTCGAGGGAATCGTCCCTGAGGGGGACACGTCCCATAAACCCACGGCACAAGGCCAGCAAGAGATGGGACACACGCGGTAAGTGACATGGGGCTGTCATGCGGAGGAGCAGCAGGTCATCCATGTGACATGTGCCAGACGAGCGTCATGTGCCAGATATGAGACGTGCGCCACAACGGGGCAGCTGAGACAGAGATTGTGCCAAATTCATGACCTCAGTGCATGGCACGCTGGCACATGGTAACGCCTCATGGTCGTCGGCCGCAGTTTATTATTATTATTATTATTATTACAAAAGGTACGTGTTTGGACGGGACGAGTCAAAACGGACTCTTAGTTTCATACTTACGTACCGAGTTGAAAATACGTTGAATTATCTCATATCCTGACTTCTCAGTACTTGAAATCGACACCACCCGTCATAAAAATAGATCTAATCGTAATGTGCATAGTTGGCATAGGCACTGCACACAGATCCGGATGTTCGTAAGTAGGAGCCTCCTGTTCCTACGAACGAAATGCGATGCATATACTCCACGCATTGGTCCATTAATGCACCTACGTTATTAAGTATATAAGTGGTCTTGGACTTCCTAGACACGACTGCGGTATTTCAAGAGAGGAAAAAGAAGGCGTTCAGTATGTCGATAAAAACGTGGAACCCATGCAAGAGGGTGTACTCACACAAGATCAAAAAACATGGGAACAGCAAATCGGGAGAAAAAAAGAAGAGAACCAAACATAATCAGCACGAGCATGAAAATGGAAAAAGTGAGCATGAAAAACAGACGTCCCGAAAGCCCAGATAATGGCTAAGCTAACCTACAGGGTCTCCCGGAGCCACAGTCCCAAATAACATAGGACGGGCGAACCTAAACTAACCTAACCCTATGACTCAGCCTATACTGCCTGAGGGGCCATTAAGGTACAATGGCCTTTTAACAACAACGTTTACACATCTATTCTCAAGAAAAATAAAGTAACTATTGGGAAGTATGGGATTACTGCAGGTTTATGAAGCCGACAGAGCAGCAATTAATCTACGATAACACGATACCGGTACATCTTGGCGAGTCTACTGATCGTTGATCAACTGGAATCGGGCATGAAAAAAATTTGGCGTCGCTAAGCTGTAAGATTACCTTTAATTTTGTTCTCTTAGTTAACTGCAAGCTAAGGATGCTAATAAAACTAAACCGTACTGCGCAAAAACGCCAATGTTCAATACTGTCATAGAGAAATGCGCGTGGAGGTAAATATATTTAGCTACTGTACGAAGAATTAGTTTCTTCGGACCTCACAAGCATAGTTAAGTGTTTAGATAAAATTATTGTCCTTCTGTGGAGGGCTAACACGTTAACGCACGCAGTCCATTTATTTGGACTGCATCAAAAGTGTTATGCTTGCGCAATATATATGCGAGAAATAAAAGATTACGCGACACCCCCTTGAAATTCCTATTCACCGAAAGAAAGTACCGGTACCTAAACGGCGAAACAGACTTCGAAGGGAGTGTGGCTCCCTACAAACCCACCAGCACCGAAGTGTTGCCTGCACTCAGTAAGTGATTCAAACAATGCTAGCTAATCCTGCTCGAAGACCAAAGCTGGGTACCTAAGCTGACCTTATAGGTAGCTAATGGCCCGGCTTAAGCACGCCGATCGACTCACGCTAAGGAAGACCGTGCACTATGCTCACCTTATAGAGCAATATTTCTATTTGATATACCGAGCTATATGTCAGGTCTCGAAAGTCGGGAGGAGAAAGTCCGACTCAAACCCCTCAGTTAAACCAGTTCCGACTCAGACTCCTTTGACCCTGTTACTGTGCGGCCGACTCTTTTTTTCAAAACGAAGTAGGCCAATTGTCTCCGACACTGGATTTTTTTTGTCAGTTCCGACTCTTGGCTCCCAAACATGCCCGACTCCGACTCTACAGTCAGTCAAGTAGGTACCTAACAGACAGAATTGTGTGAGTATTGATGCCGTGGTCAGGATGGCGGTGGACATCCCGCTATAGGGCTTACCACAGAGTAGAGATATGTTTATATGTTTGTAAATATCAAGGAGCACATAGGCAGTAGCTATAAACTGTAAAAAAAAAGAGCAGGAAAATACTTGTAGACCTTCTTCCTGTTTCAAAGCCACAACAAACTGTTTCCATCGAGACAAGTGAAATAATATACTGATAAGATAGTAATGAGCGCAAAAACCATAATTTCAGCACTGACCTATGATTAATTCCTGACATAGAAATCATATACACGCACGGCTACCTTTGCTGAAGCTAGATACACTGAGAATATTTTACGCTTCCGTCACTCAAAAGTGTGTTATGAACAGGGGTGTACAGTCTGATAGTTCAAGCCCGGCTTCGACTCCAGCCAGGTACCGACTCTGACTCCTGAACGCAAAAGTGTCTGACACGTCCGGTTCTAGCCGTAGAGAACCGAAACAACACACAGTTGCGAGTACAATTATTTTTTTTTTAATATCACAACACGTACAAATCAACTGAAAAAGATAAATCATTGGGTAGTGAAAGAAACTAGGTACCTATTACAGACAACGTACAGAGAGTGCAAATTCATCAGCTAGTTAGCCGAACGATTAGTAACAGAAATATGATTAGAACCCGCACAAATTAATCTGTAACGAACAAAATCATGCACCGTACTGAGTGGCGCAATACACTCACCTGGATACGAAGAAGCAGAAGACGAATGAGTGCACAGAGAGCAGCTCAGCGGCGCAGAAGCACTGCAGGGGTCACGTTACGTGCTATAAGACGGCATTCATTACACCATTCCACCTTCACAACGTCAACGAGAAGATAGCACTCATTCGTACAGGAACAATTCACCGTATCGTTATATTGTACCACTCAATATAGCACAGGTGATCATCGGTCATATCATGAAATGGAAGTTCGAGTACGGTAAATAATTGGGAAAAATTAACACGGAAGCCAGTGAGATTTTCGTCCTCCGGTAGAACAACGAAATTTACGCTGTAACAGTGAGCGTCTTGCGAATAGGTACTTTGCACATTACACAGTCGTGGCGTAATTAATATGAATGTCGCATTAATACGGCTAAAGAAACTGAAAACCAACAACAGCATTGACAGGTATTTTTTTTTTTCGTTCCAGTATCTCTATATATAACGACTAGTAGAAAACTGGCGTGACTGTTTACCTGCAAAATAAAAGCAATAAATGACAATGCATCAATACGAAATAGCTAGGCATTCGCTAATATGCATACTTACGGTAACATTAGAAAAAAACGGTCATCAAACACGAATAATAAAAAAGTTGTGCATTCATTTCTCTCATTTTCTGTCATGAATGAAGCATATGCTACACCGTAGATACAACCAATACAACCAAACCATGTAGGCTAATTTCTTTCTGATATTTCAACTGAAAACGAAGATCAAGCAGACGAGGGCAATGCAAACGTAGAATTACACAACCCTGGGCAAGAGCTCAAATTTCTTTGCCATCATTTTGGACGGACTGACCCAGGAGGGAAGGGAGTAGTAGCTACGTAGCGTAATATCTATAACAGTCATTACGGCCAGCCAAAGGGAACCGGAATCAGGGCTGTATTGGCGACGTTGTAGTGTGAGTCCGAGCCCCCCCCCCCCAAAGAATCGTCTGTTCGAAGCTATAGGGCTCAGTACATGTCACAGTACCCTATTGCCTCGTGGTGTAAAGTGCTATGCTGAGGGCTGTGACATTCTGCAAGGACAGTTAGGTACCAATATTATGAAGCGTTCATTTTTACAGTGCCTTACAAATAATCAAAGCATACCTTATACGAAAACTCGGCGTAACCGTACGAACGCACAAATGCATACAGGAAGAACCTCATCAGGAGAGGCAGCACTGACCACTTACACCGATAGTATATTCTACAGTATCAAGAGTTGTTTTTGGTTTGTCCTTGTGAAGAGGCATAACAAACAGAGGCCCATAGATAGCCAAGGTATACACACACACGCCGCAAGTGCACATAAGCATGACCGCTATGCGCTTACTGTGGTATACACGAGCTCGCCTCTAGCCTGCCTTCACTAAGGCCAAGGCGTCCGAGGGTAACCACACGGACGGACACCTCAGCCCCTCCCGGCACAAAGACAAGGCAGGCACTGATGCGTTGGTAAGCCAAATCAGATCAAGTATAGAGACTGCAGGCACCAGCGTAGCTCAAAGAGCCGTGAGAAACATTTAACTGAAGAGGTACGCTGCAGGTGGGTCTAGACTCTCCTTTTGATATTTTGTCTGGATGGTAGTAAGGTTCCTTGTAGCATTGGATTCGTCCGTATCTCAGGACTCAAGGAAAGCATTTAATTTTATCCTAGCATATGCTGTTGCTATGATAGGTGGAACCAGGTATTGCATCAAGCATGACCAGGTAGCTACATACTAAGTCATGCCATGTTTCTATACGTAGTTAATAGAAAGCAGGAAGAAGGGATGGGCAGCATTGCAAAACGAACTATGGACCCATGCACGGAGGACAGCAAGGCATCGGAACAGGAAGTAATGAAAGAAAAAAGTAATAAAATGCGCCACTTGACAATAAAAAAAAATCGGCGTGAAGCAATTTAGGTAAAGAAATAAAGAGAGCAATTCCGAAGGCCTACCGAACTTAAGATCAGCAGCGAAACCCTCCATTCTCCCACTGGATAAAGCGACTCCCTCAGTTATAATATAAAATTAAAGTCAAACTAAAAAATTTGGTAGACAAAACCCGACTCCTTAGACTCCAAATAAACTCAGTAACAAAACAAACCAATTTTCACCGATTTCATGGGCAAACGAATGCCATACTGGTTACCCCTGACAATTTCCTCACACTTTCCAATCCAGCTAAAACCCAATCAACTTTGTATAACCCAACTTGCGCTCAGTGAGACGCAATAACTAAGACCTTTCGAGTGTTGACAGCAACGGTGTAGCCAGCTGGTTGACACGGTACAACTTACGTTGCTCGACACGCTTTTTTTTTCCACACCTCCATCTCTGGGCGGAAAACCTTTCCCCTCTATGATCTCTTACTGGCGTGGCTGGGAATACCAAGCAATACGTCTAAATTCATAACTCTAATAAACTGAGGGCTCAAAAATGTATCAAAAATGGAAATCGAATTTCTATAGCTACCGTAATACTCGAACCAAGAAGTCCTATTGAAACGAATGCTGAAATAAAATCTCATAAACGTGGGAAAAATCCCAAGAAGTATACTCGAGTTGCAGAAAAATGGTCGCACTGCGTACACGAGGATAGAGCCGCCGTACTGAAGCTACCACGTTAGATGGGACGACCTATTTAGGTTTAACCAATAACCGAGTCGAATACCTATATAGGTAACATTCAGTGATAGACGAGCAACCACACGTACCTAGCTACCTTTTAAACAGATACTTAACTATTGAGCGACGTAGGTACCTACCTATTATGGCATCAGCCTTCCAAAGGCATGTTACCCATTAAACGACGGACGGTACCTATTAAGGCACACAGCTATTGAACGACGAGCTACTTATTAGGGCACGTGCCTGCAGAAACACGTACCGTACACACCTATTTAAAAAGTGATAGGGTAGGTAGCTACCTGTCAAGCAC
>LQNS02278187.1:8858602-8877531 GCA_001587735.2 Parhyale hawaiensis
GATCCGTTTGTTCGTTCGTTTGTCACTGTTTTTAATTTTATGCTTGTTAGCACAATAACTCATAAAATAATGAATGGATCTTTATGAAATTTATAGGGGTTGTTAGTAATGTTAAAAGACATGATTGAATTTTGGTGCAGATCGGCATGTTCGTTTGCAAGTTTGACTCATGTTTGTCGTAACGTTTGTTAGTAGTATAACTGAAAAAGTTATGAACGGATCTTCAAAAAATTGCAAAAGCTGTTATTATTATCAAAAGGCACAAATGAATAAATTTTGGAGTCTATATAAAGAAAATTATGGTTTCAGAGCCAATTTGAATTTTTTTGTTACCGTTGCCTCGCTTGGCGGAGGTATGCGCTCTCAGAGTGCTCTAGTTATTGAAAGCATTGGGCGAAATGACAGTACATAGTGTTGAATTTGCACTAAATTTGCTTCCCATTACTCACCCTCGATCATGGATACGTTTCTAAAGGACAGTACACATGGTAGTCAATAGACCCAAGTTTCGTCAACTAATAATTAACCGAACGCTTGGTTGGGCCCTCGTTAACACAGGTTGGAGTATAAAAAAAGGGGCAAGATGTTAACCATAAAATTCAGTTTGACCAACAAGTACCGTTAGTTAAGTTTCGGACGTCTCTTCACACGTGGCGGGAAATATAACTCGCTATTTAAAAGGAAACAGTAACTCCAAGGATTATGAGATTAACAGGTTAACCCATGGGGCGTAGCCAACCTGTAGTGCATCACTGGAAATGGACTTGTGACGTCATAAAAGCCTAGTACGTTTATCAGTAGCTATTTTGCATTGTTTCTTCATCATTTCATTTGGGCCTCCATACAGAGTGTCCTAGGTACATGTCCTACAATCTTTATAATTGCACAAAAATATGTACTGTATCAGAGCATCTACAAACTTTTTTTTAGCTCTCTGAAGGATAAAATATTGTTATTATAACCTCCGTCAAGGATATTGTAATTTTGTCGTGCTTGTCTGTCTGTCACCGAGATAACTCAAAAAGTTATGAACTGATTTGGACGAAATTTACAGGGAATGTTAGGTGTGTTAGGAGGAACAGATGATTAACTTTTGGTGAAGATATGTTTGTCTGCTTCATTTTTCTCAATGCTATAACTAAAAAAGTTATGGATGGATTTTTATGAAATTAACATGAGTTGTTAGGTATATAACAAGAAGCAAATGACCAAATTATTGTAATGATCCGTTTGTTCGTTTGTTCGTAAATGTAACTGTTTTTAATTTTATAATATGGCTGTCAGCACAATAACTCAATGGAATGGATGAAATAGTATGGATCTTTATAAATTTTATAGGAGTTGTTAGTAATGTTAAAAGACATGAATGATTAAATTTTTATGCAGATCTGCTTGTTCGTTTGTATGCTTGACTCATGTTTGTCATAACGTTTTGTTAGCAGTATAACTCAAAAAGTTAAGAATATATCTTCAAGAAACTTGCACAAGCTGTTATTTCTATCAAAAGGCACGAATGATTAGATTTTTGAGTTTATACAAAGAAAATTATGGTTTCAGAGCCAATTTGAATTTTTTACTACCGTTGCCTCGCTTGGCGGAGGAATGCGCTCTCACAGTGCTCTAGTTGAGGTTGCTTTTTCCGCAATATGCACGCACATGGTTGGAGCCTCTCGGTAAAATGTTACCCTAAACGAAGAGATTAGAATACAATGTTGTATTCTAATCTTCCAAGAGAGAACGTGGTTGCGTCAGTGAGTTTGGACACAGTCTCCATAGGAGAAAGATATGATTTTATTTGTTTATTTACTCTCTAAAAATTTATACATGATATGTAGTCACAGCCATAATATATGGAACATAAACAATACCGACAAAAATTAGTTGATCTCTTAGAAAGAAATTAATGAATCGTTTTAAATTTTCGCCGTGTAAACATTAGGCCATGATGTAAAAATTAATTAGAAAGTTACAAGATATACATAAAACTTTTTCTTAACAATTTTAAAGATGAAGAAGTATTAGGACCTGGCCAAAAGTTAAGAGACGCGACAAAAAATTGCTAAGTTCTTTGTAAAACACCCAATGGAGCAATTCGCAATAAAAATACAGCATGCACATATCATTGGAACTAGTTTCAAGCATCACGGTGACGGCAACACAGCACGCAAAACACTCCCTCTGCAGAAACAGAACTCCTTATTGTTATAGAAATAAGAAAAAAAAACAAGTAAATTTAATTTAAAAAAAAAAACAAGTAAATTCAATTCAGAAATTGCTGATCTTGTGTTCGGCGAATTAGCAGCAAGTTCGTAATGACGGTAATGCAATTTGGACAAAATCAGCATAGATAGAGAAGGTGCAACCATGCTGTTGCAAGGGGATATGGAATGACAGTTATTGAGAATAGAATCCTTCCTAGGGTTGATTCTAGTGGGACACCTAAATTATTCACGATGTAATGTGACTGAGCAGTATTGTAAAGATATTGAGTACTTCAAAATTTTCGACAAATGCTCAAACATTGGCCAGTGAACCTTCAGATCCATTTGCAAAAATTAACAATTTTGAACCTAATCTGAATATTCAGGCGAGCTTTCCTGATTTATTTATTGTTTATCAGTCAAACAATCTAATAAACACCATCGTGTGTATATTTCTTCGTATATTTATATGTTTGTGCTTCGGGTCGTGCTCTTAACGAAATAGGCGAAAAATAGGCAAAGTTATAGTTTTTTAATAAGTTGCATTTTCATGGAGATCGATAACCAGGCTGCAGAAAATGGCAAAAGTGAGATCCTTATCGCATTATGTGAATGTATTTCTTGCTTCAAACAGTTCCTGACATTGAAACAATAAATATATTTTCAGTTTCTCATATAGCGCTGTTATAGAATCTGATTGTTATCACTTTCTCCATAGATCAAAATATATCTTTGCTCACAGTTCACTACGTATATATTTAGGAGCTGATCCACAATGCACAGACGAAGCGATGATTTAGCAGGGGCAGTAAACATAATTCTTTGAGTTTGCTGCCTTCCTTTGACGTAGAATTTTCGCTTCAAGATGAAAACTGAGCTGCATTGAAGGCATAACCCCCTGCATTAAGATACGTAAAGGGTATTGATTTAATTACCTCCGCCAATGAGGCTAAATTTTTGTCGTGTTTATCTGTCAGGCCGTTTGTCTGTCACCTAGAATACTGAACAAATTATGAACGGATCTTTATGAAATTTACATGGATTGTTAGGCATGTTAACAGTAGCAGATGGTTAACTATTGCTGAAGATCCGTCTATCCGTTTGTTGGTTTGTCCCAGTTTTCTTAATGCCATGGCTCAAAACGTTATGGACGGATTTTTGTTAAATTTACATGATTTGTTTGGTATATTACAAAGAATAAATGATAACATTTTCGTGAAGATTTGTTGGTTTGCTCGTGTGTTTGTCGCTGTATTTGATTTTATACTTGTTAGCACAATATCTCAAAAGTTAATGATGGATCTTTGTGAAATTAACAAGACTTGTTGGTAATGCTAAAAGATATAAATGAATTAATTTTGGTGATGATCAGTTGGTCCGCTTGTGCGTCTGATGTATGTTTGTCATAATGTCTGTTAGCAGCATAACTCAAAAAGTTATGAATGGATCTTCAAGAAATGTACAGAAACTGTTAGAACATACCGGTAGTATGAAAAGGCACAAGTGATAATAGATTTTGGTGCTGAAGCAATAATGCAAAAAAAAAAAATCATGGTTTGAGAGCCAATTTGAATTTTTAGTCAAAGTTGCCTTGCTTGGCGACCGTCTATGCTCTCAGAAAATGCTCTCTAGTTCAGTAATGCTTTGCCGCTTGCTAACGTAAAAGTTTTCCTCCACCTCTTCTAAAGTGGTGACGATTTTGCTGGTATAGATGAATTGACAGAAAGCACTCCTCTTTTATAATATCTTTGTTGGCCTTTGTAACCTATTCTCCAGAAAGATGTTAGTTCCGGATGTATGTTAAATGAAGATGGGTCTTCAAAAAATTCTCGCTATAATTTTTGACAGCGCGGGTATTGTAGGGGTAAGATACATATTCTTCAACAGTCTGCAGGCGAATAAAGAACACAAGGATATCTTGGCAGCAAAAAATTGTCTCCAATTTGGGTTCCTTTTCATCAGAACAACTTTTCGCTTGAGGAAGAAGTACAGAGTTACATGACGCCATCGAGTATCCTGGATACAGAGCGCTGTATTTACTAAGAGCAATATCGATTGTGGGGAAAAAATTGCTTTTCAACGTATCAGTCACCGAAATAGAGCTTAACATTGTTCAGCCCTAGTATGCTTAGCTATCTGCTATGTTCCATAATTCCATTTGGCAGTTGCACTGCATCCTACACATAGAGGTTAATAAGAAACTTACTATAAAAAAAGGTCTTAAAAAATTCTTCGCTGTCATTTTCGAACGCTCGGGCCTCTAGTAAATATAATAATACTGCTGGACCCGCACGTGAAAAATTCACGCAATAACCTATGCGTTTGCCTAATGCCTCTAGGCCGGTGCGAAATCTCCTCTTCTCTTATTTGCTTCTTAATTTTCTTCTTTTCATCATTGATCCTTTGTCGTGCTATCATCCTTAGGTCTTCTATATAGACAGGCAAAATAAAAAATCTTGAGTAAAACACTCCAATAAACATAAACAAAGTTGCAGCTTTTATACAATGTGTCCGCTCCGTAGCAAAGATACCGTTGATACAGTCTTTCCACGTCAAATATCTGCTTCATTTGAGGTGCGCAAATTTTGACCTATGAATAGAAAACTGCTTCGTCAGAGGAAAACAGAAAGCTAGAAGAAATAATTGTCTACTGCACGTGAAAACTTATGTTTCGTCGGTTTCGTTGACCATTGCATCAAAGTGGGAAGAATAGCTCATGCCACGAAATCATCTGTGGGAAGAAACTACGAAAAAAGAAGCATGAGAGTGCCAACAGAAGCTTCAGATATCTTCAGTGCTACGATTTCAACTTCGGCAATGCATGAAGTGCATTCAGACATAAGGTCGCCCTATACTTTGCCTTAGATTCGGTGTATGGAGAAGCTAATACTCGTACAAATCACTCGTACGTTATAGCACTCCTTGGGTGACTTCGTTACACAACCTCCTGGCTGCCAAAGTTAAATTACTTCATGGTTGCCTAAACTGAATCATTTCATGGCTGCCTATGGTAAATGACATCATGTTATTGCCTACACTAGCTACTAGCTACATGAATCGATGGCTGCCTAGGCTACATACTTAATGTTGCATAATTTATGTTTCATCTCTTCATGGTTGCCCACATTATATACATGATTTAATGGACGACTATTTCACATCAATTAATGGTTGCCTACATTTCATGTTTCAATGGATGAGTATTATACGTCACTTTATAGTTGCTTACATTATATTATTTAATCTATGATTATGTTGCATCACTTTATAATTGCCTTCATTTCATAATTTATTGGATGACTATGTTACGTCACTTCATTGTTGCAGCCAGAGTTAAATCCCTTCGTGGTACGTGGCCTATATTGCATCACTAATCTTCATGGCTATCAATGCTACATCCCTTCACGGCTGCCAATGCTATATCACTTCACAGTGTTCAATGCTAAATCACTTTAGGGCTGCCAGTGCTACATCACTTCACAGCTGCCATTGCTACAGTAGTTCATTGCTATTAGGGCTAGCCTACATCACTTCATGGCTGCCAGCTGCTCCAATTCACCCTTCTGTTCAGCTCTGCTGTCTGACCAGATTTTATTAGCCCATACAGCTACCAAATAAATTTTAGTAACAGCTCCATTAGTTGTTTATTAAGAATTTCCTAAGAAACCGAGAATACCATGAATTTGAAAACCCTCTGATCTACAACGGGAGATTGTTCATTCAAGTAACTATTGCAAAATCACTCTTCTCTGCTGAAAATATCAAAGGATATCATTAACAGTTTATTTACGACATTACACTTCAAACCTTTATACTTCTGTGAGTTTGTCACGTATACAAATGTTAAAAGTATGCACAGTAGGGTATGTGGAGCGAAAAAAGGGGGTTTTGCAACTTTTTATGAAATGTGACTTTCAGTAGTGAAATTAAGTTGCCTAGGTACCTGAAAACAATAATGTTAAGAGGTCAGAAGTATAGTTGAATGTTATGAGGTGGCCCAGAGGTCAGAGGTATAGTTGAATGTTATGAAGTGCCCCACGAAAATTGAATTTTGTAAAATTTTCAAAACACTTATATCTATATATCATAAATCCAAGACCAATATTGTAATAAACCATAATAATAATAATAACATAATGAAGTCTGTAAGGTTTATTCAAGTATCTTCAGATGACCAAAAAAAAATAATAATTACTATATTTTTTCACAAATTTTGTTTTGTATAAATTAATGTTTTGACCCTACAGTACTTCGTTTAATTACAAAATATTAATGAAAATGCACAAACCTCAGACTTCAACAGCCTTGGGGCACCTCAAGATGCTAGATTTTTGGACAAACCTTTTAATATTATCAATCCTATACAAAATGGCAACAAACTCACTCTATTGGAAAAAACAATTCGAAAGTTTGTTTTTTCGCTCCACCCTAATGTACATGTTTGCCAATCATTACGGAATGTAAAAAAATAGAGTAAAATATCCAAACAAAGTATGAAAAAAGCAATGAGACAACATATAGGTATAAGTACATCTGCACCACAACACAGTCAACCTCTCTTGCGAAGGGCCATGTTTCGTTTCCAGCCAATGATCGACTACACCATATTCCTGTACTCCGAGGTTTCGGACATATGTACCTATCTTCATACTTAAAGAGAATTATAACTCTACAATTTATATGGACAACTTAACGCATTCGGACGCTGATATTACGAAGCTCGTACTTTTTGGCTACCGCAGGGTGTGTGCAACATCTTAATATATAACTTGCTTGCGTTATCGCGTTTCGTCTCTGAAAATTTAGACAGAATATAAACTAAACCGTCACAGGGCCATAATACAAGGAACGTAAACAACACCGACATAAATCAGTTCATTACTTATAAAATAATGAACCGTACCGAATTCATTTTTATCAAGTAAACATTAGGTCATAGTGCATAAATTAGTTAGAAAAGTTACAAGATTTTACATATTTTTTTTTTTACAAATTTTACAACGAAAAGATAAGAAAGAATTAGGAGTTGACGAAAAAAAGTTGAAGAACGATACTTTTGCTTAGTTCATTTTAAAAGTCTGCGGAGCAATTTGAAATAAAATTACAGCATTCGTATATCACTGAAACCAGTTTCAAGCAATATGGCGACTTCGACACGCAAAACACTCTGTCCTGCAGAAATAGAACTCTTTATTGTTGGACAACGATCGACATTCTCGTGTTGTTTCAGCACATCATGAATTAACCAACGTGAGAACCACACGGTTCTCAAGCACAGCAGCATAAGACAAACACGTGGTTCTTAAAGGCTGCTTTGAAAAACCATGTGACCCTGCAGAGGCTGAGAATCACGCGGTTGTTGTTTAATGCGTGAATGTCATTGACTACAGTGCTTTAGAAACAAACGGTTGTACAGATGGTCTAGAAGCACTTTAATTCAAGTATAACGCTGACTAGATATTCGGCCAGGCACATCTTACATCGCAACTACACACAAAACAAGGCGTATGAACAACAAATACTTACCAAGATGTAGCAAAAAAAGCAACAACTACAGCAGAGTTGAACTCGGCATATCCCACCACTGATACGGTAAGACGGTGACTGACGAAGAAAGTTCTTCTGTGAAACCTCTTTGTAACGCACCAAATCTGCCTCGAACGGTAGGCCTAATAGGAGGCCTATCTCTGCTCTTTCGCCGTCAGTTCGACACAACCTCCTTGGTAAGACAATAGAGTAAAGTGCTGGAGGCAAGAGATTAACACAACTCCAACTCATGGGACAAGTGGCTGACTGACTTCGACTGCAGCGGGCCCAGTGGGTGTCTGACTCCGACATTTGGGACCGGTGGGTGTCTGTACTCTGACAAAGTTCGTAGAACAGAGCGTAGAAGCTAAAGGAGCATGTCTCCCATACATTGAGGTGCTATTATACACATGAAGAATGAAAATCAAAACTATGTAACGTACCATCATGTGTTCGTATATTCTATACGTATACATTTATAATTTTACTAGACTGCCCATAACCCGTTGGGTTACCATCGCCATCTTCTTTTCTGCTAAAAGTAATATCCAACACTCCACTCTGCCTGTAGTCTAATCTCTAGTTCGAATACCTGAAGCCACTCTATGCATTAAATATTCTATTAACACCCAAGGCAGACTAATAGATAATGCCAGTTGTTGGTGGGTCAAGAAACACTAAGAGATATAATTATTTACCTCCGCCAAGGAGGTTATGTTTTCGTCGAGTTTGTCTGTTGTTCTGTCTATCTGTCACCAAGATCACTCAAAAAATTATGGACGGATTTTGACAGAATTTACAGGGATTGTTATGTATGTTAGGAAGAACAGGTGATTAACTTTTAGTCATTATCTGTCTATCTGTTTGTTTCTTTATTTGTCTGCCTCATTTTCCTCAATACCATTACTCAAAAAGTTATGAACGGATTTGTATGAAATTTACATGAGTTGTTAGGTTTATTAAATTATTACATTGGGTAGATGACCAAATTTTGTAATTATCTGTTTGTTTGTTTGTTCGTATGTTTGTCGTTGTGTTTGATTTAATGATTGTTAGCGTAAGAGCTAAAAAATTTCTTAATGGATCTTTATAAAACTTACAGGAGTTGTTAGTAATGTTTAAAGACATAAATGATGAAATTTTTGTGTAGATTGGTTGGTTCGTTTCTATGTTTGACTTATGTTTGACATGATATTTGGTAGCCGCATAACTCAAAAAGTTATAGACGTATCTTTAAAAAAAATTGCAGATTCTGTTAATACTTTAATTAGGCGCAAATGATTCGATTTTGGAGTCAATACAAAAAAATCATGGTTTCAGAGTCTATTTGAAATTTTCGTTACTATTGCCTTACTTTGCGGAGGTATGCGCTCATAGAGTGCTCTAGTTATTATATATATTTATCCTTGCTTACCGGCATAGTGTTGACTATTACTTTGAGAAGCAAAGAATATGGTGATGGTAAGCCAATGGGTCATAGGCACACTAGTAATATTATAGATATATACGATAACATGATGGTGTTTACTATATTGATTCGACTTTAATTATCGACTTGTGCAATAACACCTCAATGTTTGGCAAACATTATCCTCTAGTCTAGATTTTATTCGTCGCCCTACAAACTTTGTCGGAGTCAGACTCCCACCGGTCTTAGCAGTCGGAGCCTTGACACCCACCGGGCCCACCGTAGACCAAGTCAGTCACCCACTGGTCCCAGATGTCGGAGTCAAGCACCCACTGGGCCCACCACAGTCGAAGTCAGTCACCCACTGATCCCAGATGTCGGAGCCAAACACCCACCGGTCCCATCTGCTGGAGTCAGTCACCCACTGGTCCCAGATGTCGGAGTCAAACACCCACTGGGCCCACCACAGTCGAAGTCAGTCACCCACTGGTCCCAGATGTCGGAGTCAAACACCCACCGGTCCCATCTGTTGGAGTCAGTCACCCACTGGTCCCATGAGTTGGAGTCGTATTTATCTCTCGACTCCAGCGCTCTGCTCTATTGTCGAACTGACTCGTATGAGCAGACATAGGCCTACTATTAGGCTCAGCTACAGCGGGGTTACCTAAATTCTCCCTGGTCAGTTACCGTCTTACTGTGTTTGTGGAGGGGTACGCCGAGCTCAGCTCCGACGTATTTATTTATTTTTTTTGCTACATCTTGGTAAGCATTTGTTGGGTACACGCTTTGTTTTATAGGTAGTTGCTATGTGAGATTTGTATAGGTGAAAATCAGTTAACTATATCCAATTAGCGTTGATCTTGAATTGAAGTGCTTGTAGACCAGTGGTTCTTAACCTTTTTGGTGGTACCGAACCCCTCAAGTTCCATACTTGCATTCATCGAACTCTTCATAGGAGGAAAAATAAAATACGTTTTTGTTTTTCTTCAACATAAAAATATATTGATTTAATCATGTGCTGTATTAGTACACAAAATGTACCATGCATCATTTGCACACAAAGTCACTGTGTTCAGAGATCAAAGCCAGCAAGCAGAGCGTGATGTCACGAAACATAGGAGTGGGGTGAACTAAAGCGCCGAACCCCTGGGGTTCGATCGAACCCAGGTTAAAAACCACTGTTCTAGACCATCTGTGCGACCATTTGTTTCCAAAGCAATGACAACCACGTCCTTCTAAAATCGTGAATAAAATAAAGAGCGCACGATTGTCTGACTCTCCTGAGCCAGGCGGTTATTCAAAGCAACATTTAGGAATCAATATTTGTCTTGTGCTGCTGTGCTGGAGAACCACGTGGTTTGGAATAGTTTCAACATTTGAAAATCACGTGATTATTTCATGAACAATTGAAAAACTCATAGAAGTGTATATCAACAGTTTCTGTGAACTTTGCGTGGTTATCATCAAATACAACATTTAATGACCATATGGTTGTCGTTGAATACAATTAAGGCTTGAGAGCCACGTGGTTGTTATTTTATCAAAACATTGTTTAATAAGCACGTGGTTATCGTTAATTACTGGGCTTGAGACTTGTTTGGTTGTTATTTGATGCGGCGTTTAATAAGCACGGGAGTATTGTTGACTTCAGCGTTTGAACCCCGTGCTTGTCATTGACTGTAGTGTTTGTGAACAGCTTGGTTTTTGTGGTTTTTGTTATTATTATATGCAGCCGGTTATAAATACGCGGCGTCATTGACCGTGGGGATTGTGAACCAAGCGCTTGATTGTCGTATAATATATCACTTGTACAGCGCAATGCTTGAGAGCCACAAACAAGTTTGCACAGATGGGTTAGAAGAACTTACATTAAAGTTACAATACCAAGCAGACACAATTGACCGATTTGCTCACCGTGTTTATTGTATCAACGCAGTATAACTATATATCGCTGAGTATATATTTCCACCTTGTATCTTGTATATACAATGATATAACATCAATAGTTTAAGGATTTTATGCTCAGATGAAAAGTTGCGCCCTCCAATGCTGTTCGGTAAGGAAAGAAGCCAAGTTGGGGAAAAGTATTTTCTGTGTCTACGACCCCCCTGAACACGAAAAAAACGGTGCTACCTGTTTCGTAGTTTTAATAATGCATGCACACTGATTATCAGTTAGAGAAATTTATTATGAATGTATCCTTGGCAGAAAGATCATAGAGGGATGTTTTTTGTCATAACCTTTTTATATGAATGATCACATAGGAAAAACCAAGTATAACTATGAGGGCCTCAAAGCTATCATGATACACCGATGAAAAAGGTTGCCCATCCCATACAGCGGAGTCGCAGTCACAGCTTTAGATTAATTAGTAAGGTATACCGGATCTCTAATTCTAATACACCTATTTTAATTTAGAATTTCCTTAGTTTTAGCAATTCTCGAATGAACAAATGTCAAATCAACATGTCCATGCAAAACTATGGTACTTGTAGTACGGTATATCTTTCATGACCGGCGAACAATGACTGATGTCCACGACCACTAGCGTAAATCTAGAGCTAGTGGCCAACTGTCAATCTTATCCCCACGTTAGCTTAGGAATGAGCTGTTAAGTTAACTTCAGCTTTTTTATTCCCCTACGTACGGGCGTGTTGGGTCTCTTTTGTTCGTCAGCAGTGGTGTAAACAGGAATGGGGGGGGGGATAACCCGTGTTTCTTGCGACTAACAAAAAACCTTACCTGGCTTCCAACATACCAAATTCCATGTCACTACAACTGCCCATTGAATCGTTGCGGCTAGCATAGCATTCGCGCAGCTCTTCAAATCAAAATATTTAAAGACTGGAGTGTGTCTATTATTGATGGAAAAATTTATCCTATCTTGACGGCGCACGCAAAGTGGGACATCACACTCATTGGTTCATACTAAAGATATATGACAACGGATCCTAGAGGAGCGTACACGGTTCCAAGCACTCGCTCGAACAACTTTTTTAAGTACGCACAAGGAGATGATACAATAAATGTATGGACCATAGCTTATCATTAAAGGTAAACTAGATACAGGAAGCGGTTGAAACTATCAGTACACGCTACACTGAATTGCGCCTCATTGTTTGGCCTCTCTTTGGTAAGAGTATACGCTGCCATCGGGTAGAAATCTTTAACCATCATTACCTGTCTCTGTTAATTTCTCTGTCTGTAGCCAATATAACTCAAAACGTTTCGGTCGGCTCGGTTCCTAACGAAATTTGCAGGGATTTTTGTTAGTATGTAATGAACAACAGATAAATAGCTTTTGGTGAAGATCCTTTCATCCGTTTGATCTATCTATTCGTTTGTTGGTGTGCCTCTGTGTTTCATTTTATGCATCTTCGTCATATAACTCAAAAGTTATGAACGAATCTTCACGAAATTTACAGAAATGTTAATAGACATCAATGAATAGATTTTGGCGATGGTCGATTTGTCTATTTGTGTGTTTGATTAATATTTGTTAGTAGCATAATTCAAAAACTGATGAACGGATCTTCTAGAAATTACAGAAGCTCCTACATATACTGCCAAAAGTTACAAATGATTAGATTTTGGTGTTGATACAAAGGAAATCATAGTCTCAGAACTAATTTGAATTTTTCATTACCGTTACCTTGCTCGGCCGAGGTATGCGCTCTCAGAGTGCTCTAATCACAATGGAGACAGCTGACACCTCAATTTCGGGGAGTAAGACTGAGTTTTCGGAACTCACATGGGTTAGAGTAGGTTGAGTAGGTTGATTTATCATTCCTTGTTCTAGATATCCTAAAAAATAAATTAAAAATTAGAGTAGACGTATTAGAGTCAGACATGCGGTGCGTATTACCGTTTAAATTCGAAAATTTTGACTGCGAGTCTTTTACCATTATTACATGACACCAGCATAATGAGTTCTCCAAAAAATCGGCTGTATTATTTTCTCTAGTGATTCCATCCACTGAACCTATAATCGTGTGTGCTTTCATCTTCAAGTTTTTTCTTGTAATCAATGGATTTAATAATGCTCAATTTTTCTGCTTCAATATCGTTTTCACGTCAACGTACTTGCTTGAGCGTAATACGTCCCGGACTGTGTAGCTTACTTTTTTTCTGCCACAGTTCGCCTGCACGCGGTCGACCCCAACTTGTCAAAACGCATCGTGCTAGAGGCTGAAGGCTCCGTTGCGACCACCTACGATCCTCATTACTGGTTAGAGTCAGTAGGTACTCCAACAGAAGCGTCTGAATCAATAAAGTGTTGGAGTACCGTATGTCCATTATTACCTCAGCCAAGGAGGTTATGTTTTCGTTGGGTTTGTCTGTCTGTAATTCTGTCTATCATCTAGATAACCCAAAAAATTATGGACGGATTTGGACAAAATTTACAAGGAATGTTTGGTATGTTAGGCGGAACAGATGATAACTATTATTGAATGTCCATTCGTCCGTTTATTTTATTTTATTTTATTTTATTTTTGTTTTTCTGCCTTATTTTTGTCAATGCCAGAACTCAAAAAGTTATGAACGAAATATTATGAAATTTACAAGAGTTGTTAGGTATAACACAAAAAGTAAACTACTAATTTTTCAAATGATCTATTTGTTCGTTCGTTTGTCGCTGTTTTTTATTTTATGCTTGTTAGCACAGCAACTCAAAAAATAATGAATGGATCTTTGTGAAATTTATAGGAGTTGTTCGTAATGTTACAGCACATAAATAGTTGAATTTTGGTGCACATCACTTGGTTTGTTTGCATGTTTGATGTATGTTTGTCATGATGTCTGTCAGCAACAAAGCTCAAAAAGTTATGAACAGATCTTCAAGAAAATTGCATAAACTTTTATTACAATCAAGAGACACAAATGATTAGATTTTTGAGTTTATACGAAGAAAATTATGTTTCCAGAGCCAATTTGAAGTTTTCGTTACCCTTGCCTCCCTGGGCGGAGGTATATACCCTCTCATTGTGCTCTAGTTATGATTTTGATTGTCGACTGGTACAATAGCACCTCAATTTTTGAGAGACATTATCTTCTAGATTTTATTCGCTGCTGTACGAACTTGATTGTACTCCGACACCCACCGGTCCCCCCAGTGGAAGTCAGTCACCCACCGGTCCCAGATGTTGGAGTCAGACACGCACCGGTTCCAGCTGTCCGAGTCAGTCGCCCACCGGTCCCACCAGTTGAAGTCAGATACCCACCAGTTCCAACTGTTGGAATCAGTCACCCACTGACCCAGATGTCGGAGTCAAACACCCACAGGTCCCAGCTGTTGGAGTCAGTCACCCACTGGTCCCATGACGTGGAGTCTATTTATCTCTCTGCTCTATATTCGATGTGATGGTATAATGACAGACACGTACGGGCCTCCTATTAGGCCTACTGCTCGGACGCTGTCTGCTACAAAGAGATTTCATAGAACCTCTTTGGTCAGTTACCGCTTTACTGTGTCTATGGTGGGGTATACCGAGCTTAGCTCCACCGTATTAACTTTTTTTCCTAAACCATGGTAAGCATTTGTTGGACGCACGACTTGTTTTATAGGTAGTTGCCATATGAGAGTTGCATGGGTGAAAATCTATCAATTATATTTAATCAACGTTGATCTTGAACTGAAGTACTTCTAGACCATCTCTACAGTGTACAACCATTTGTATATTAAGCACTGCAGTCAATGACATTCACGGTCACAAGCACGTCTGCATCAAATAACAGCCTCATGATTCTCAGACTCAGCAGGGCCACGCTCTTATTGAAAACAGTATTTAAGAATCACGTGTTTGTCGAGTGCAGCTGTTCTTGCGAACCACGTGAATCATATCAGTTTCAACATTTGAAAATCACGTGATTATTTCTTACAGCTCTGGAAAAACACGTAGAAGTGAATAACTGCAGTTTCTGTGAACTATGTATGCGTGGTTACCATTAAATGCAGCATTTGATGAGCACGTCGTTGAACGTAAGGCTTGAGTGCCACGTAGTTGTTATTTAATGCGGTGTTTAATAAATTAAAAGGCTCTGGACTATCGTTGCGAACCACGAGGTCGTTATTCAATTCAGCGTTGAATAAACACAGAGGTATAGTTGACTACTGTGTTTTTAAGAACCTCGTGTTTGCCAATGACTAAAATGTTTGTGAACCAATCGCTTGTTATTGTATGCAGCAGGTTAGAAACACGTGGTGTCGTTGACAGATTGAGAACCCAAAAGTTATTTTTCAATTAGAGCGCTTAAGAACCACGTCGTTTGGACTGCAATGCTTGAGAGCTAGATCTTAATGGTTCTACACAGGGTTTAGACCAACTTAAATTAAAGTTACTACACCAGGCATACACAATTGACCGATTTGCCCCAAAGTCTTTATGTGTACTAATGTAACAACGCATCATAGCAGGAGTTCCTATCCCGTCAAAAATGCAAGCGAAGAATTTACGTTTACACTCCCTCGGTGATTACATTTTCATTACTATTACGCTGGCAAATGATGCACTACAGCGATCAATTCTCAGAACATAAGAACGAGTGCTCTACGTTTCAATACGCCTAAGCAGCACAATACTTTTTCCCCTATAGTGAGATAAAAAAAAATCGATATTGGCATGCAGTCATTCATCACTGAATATAAATTTTTCTTATAGTGTATTTTGTACATAAATTGATATAGCTAACTTTAATAGCTCGAGGATTTTACACTCAGGCGAAACCTGCTCCTGCCAAGAGTATTCGAAAAGAAATAAAGCCACGTTTAGGAACATAATTTCTGCTTCTACATGACCGTGAACAATAGCCTCCCCATTACTTTATTTATTATCTACCTGAATCCCAAATTGTGAACTGAGAAGAAATGTAGTTTTGGTGTCGAAAGAAAGTGGTCCCCTTTGAATCCTATGTTATTATAATAGTGAACAATACGTAAATCGGCAGATCTTACCTGATTGTTCAGATTAGGCTTTAATTTGCTTGTATATTTTAATAGACTTTAAACTTCACAGGCCAATATCAAAATGATAAAATGCTGCTTAGTCACCACACATCGTGAACACTTTTGGTGTCCAGCAAGGACCAATCCATGGAAGAATTCTGTTCTCAATACCAGTCAATGACATCTCCTTGGAACAGCATGATTGCATCTATCCACGTATGACGTCCTCAAAACCTAAGGAGAATGACATGGGCGATGATGCGGAAAATCTCTACCAAAATCTCAAAACATGGCACCGTAATATCGGTTTTATACTTAACACAGATATAACCCAATGCATTCTATTTGGTACTTCGCAACGCTACAAGCAACTATCTTCTGAATCCACTACATGATGCGACTGAATATAATCAGTACACCAGGATGGCGTCATCCAACTTCGAGAGGTCCCAATAACTGAGTTAAAATTTGGTAGACAAATGCGACGGACACTCTGTCACCCTAGGCAGAAATCTCAGTTGGTCCATATCATCTAAATTATTCTTTCAGCGTTCGCCCATGCGTGAAAACTGCAATTGTTTCGCTAGCATGTCGGAAGCTCTTACTCTTAGTGTAACTAACAACTCACATCGCATTTCTTATTGTTATAATTTTTGCGTTTATTTGGAAAAATTATTCGCCTCGCCTATAAAAAACACTGGTATCCCAGTATATTTCTATATGAAATACGCGGTGTTACCTGCTTCATAGTCTTACTGATGCATGCACACTAATTGTCAGCTAAGGTAAATCCATCATGACTACAAATCTAAAATAAAAAATGTAACACCAACATGTCTCTACAAAACTAGGGTCGCGCAGTATCAACACTAAGAATGAGCATTCTGTATTTATATATCTATTTTTATGTTTCCAGTCACTCTTTTAACGAAGTAGGCCAGGTTCTAGATTTTTTAATAAAGTCGTGTTTTGATGGAGATCGATGACCAGGTTGCAGAAAATGGCAAAAGTGAATCCCTTATCCCTTTATCTGAATGCATTTCTTGCTTGAAACGGTTTTTGACATCGAAACAATGAAAATGTACGCATCATCTCTTAATGCTGCCATGGGAGTCTGATTTTATTACTTTCTCCATACATCAAAACATATATTTGCTTTCAGTTCACGACGTATAAATTCAGTAGATGATCAACGAAGCCAACACGAAAAGTTGATATTTGACTGGGCAAAAGACAATTATTTTTTCTAGCTTGCTGTCTTTCTTTGACAGAGCAGTTTACGCTTCATGAGAAAAACTCAGATGCACTGAAGCCTAATTAATCCTCCGGTTAGAATGCAGACCAAGGGCTATTGGGAGGTTGCTGTCCTCAACGAGGTGGCAATAGCGGACCAAGAGGGGTAGGGGCTTGGAGGCCTGAGACTATCCTCTCATAACATGAATCAAATCCTCCCTCAGTCGCAATATTGCTACATTGTAACCAACATACGTATACACTGTAACAACATCAGCCCCTCCACATTTTACTCCATCCTCCTTACATCCCTACATGGTAAATTTCTTACCATCGCCATGCACTGCGAGGGGGGCAAACCTCTTCGGATGCCCTCTGAAGAGGGCCTGTACCAGGAGCTTGGCGCTCTCCAAGTTGTCGTTGTCGGCGTGCTCGTCCATAGAAGGTGGGAAGCAGCGATAAGTCTTTGAACCTTCACTGTGCTGAGAAAGACATTCATTCATGTCTGTAAACAGTCTATAAACATTAGCTCACAGTAGCATCCTATCCTAATAAAGATAGATTAGGTCTTTTTCTGTACAGTTAAGGTTTTCATAAGCTAACTACTAGTACAATCATATAATTTACTGGCTATTACTAACAGCATCCCCCCTAAAAAATGAATTTTTTTCCAATACATTAGCTTCCTACACAGTATCACTTATGCCTTTAAACTATAAAATATTGAAAATAAACTTCAGGTTATCATAAAATAAAAGAAAAAAGAGGCTCCTGTTTCAATCAGGTCGCCATACGTTATGCTTTACGTATGTAGATTACATTACTCTGTATATTAGAATAACCTTAAAAACTAACTAGAACGCTTGGTGGCGTAAGACCATCACCTGCGGTGAGGGCGAATGCAATGCAGTCATTTTTGATGAACAAGGTTAGGGCACAGCCCCGATCTCAGAGGGTAGAACTTCAATAATAACATAAAGAATAATGGAACACCTCGTGGTGTAGGACAATCTGCTGCGGTGGAGTGCAAATTCAACGCCATCATTTTTTATAGCCAGCTAGGCCTAGTTTTTTAGTATGGGTCACATCTAGGTCAACCCACCAAACTCCCTACAAAAAATTATGAACATTGCTCAACTCCTTCGACCACATTTTGGGTGGACAGACATATTTCCAAATATATACTGTAAATGTACGTATTTGAATGTTCAACGAAAACATCATCACCTATCTCACTTCGTTCGCTGGTGATGAAAATCCCTATGCGATTAATGACACTTTGGAATATTTTTCAAATCTAATAGGCACTCAGATGCAGTGTTACAAACTAGGAGTGTTCTGAACGTTTGCCAACACTAATACAATATTACAGGGTTGACGCGCGTGCGAGCACGCCCTTGTTACCAATCGTTTACTTGAGTTAGGCTCAAAAAGTGCCCTGGGCATCTAACACATAAAGAAATGAAATAAAAAGAGCAGTGTGTCCCGGTCGTGAATTTTTTTCCTGAACCTTTCAGCAAGTACAGTCTCAAGGCAGCCAATGGCGTGGCAGGTCACAGGCCACAGTAGGAGGGGCGAAGGGTGATGGTGTTGCACTCGGATGCATACTCTGGAAAAA